>JARGCV010000074.1:617500-820000 GCA_034064705.1 Bothrops alternatus | reverse complement strand
TACAACCTAAGTGTTGGAGATGTGAATCTATGGATGCTACTTATTTTCATGTATGGTGGACTTGTAGAAAAATTAAGGCTTTTTGGATAAAAATATGGTGGATACTTCAAAATATATTGAAAAAGCGTATTGAATTTTTACCACAGTTGTTTTTGTTAGGTATTATAAAAGACTGTACTACCATAGAGATGAATTTAATTTTGAACTTGATTACAGCGGCAAGATTGTTGGTGGGACAATATTGGAAGACGCCAGAATTACCATCTATAGAAGAATGGACTTTAAAAGTTATTAATTTGGCAGAAATGGCTAAAATATCCGCATATTTGAAGGACCATTCAAATGAAAAATATATGTTGGACTGGAAAAAATGGATAGATTATATACAAAGGAAATATCAATTAAGAAATTGTATTTAGTATATAGCTAAATATTTATATGTTGGATTGAAAAATGTAGTTAAATTTTTAATAGGATTTATATAATATCTTGGTGTAGTTTAGTGGGTTTTCTTGTGTTTTTTTTTTTTACCCTGTATTCACTTTGGGAAGTCGGGGGTGGGGGGGTGGGGGTGGAGGGGTTTCTGTAATCTTCTCAACTGTAACATGATATTTGATAAAGGATGGGTTGCTCTGCGGCACCTTGCACCACATCTGGAGGGGATGTGATTGAGGAGTGAAGGTTGAGGGAAGTAGGGAGGTGGTATGAGGGGGAGGAGAGAGTGGGGGTAGAGATGGTGGGTGGACAGAGAGGTAGGGAGAAAGAAGGAGGGGGATGTGGGGGGGTGCTGCAGAGCAATACCCACAGTTAACTTAATGTTTTGTTCCTGTGATTGAAAAAGTTGTAAACGTTTGTTATTCATTTGAGTTGCTTTAATGTGATTTTTCTCTCTTTTGTTATTTATAATTATAAAAATCAATAAAATTTTATACAAAAAAATAGATTTTGATTTATTTAAGACCTGGGAGATTTTAAAGGTAGAGCTGTTCAAACACCAAAGTTTTTGGTTGAAGTTGGACTTGAAGCTGATGCTGTAGGAGAAGCAAAAGTCTCTTTCCAGAGAAGATCAGAAGAGACTCAAAAGAGATTGTGGATTTTAAGATATGGACAATATTATGCTTCACCAGGAGAAAGCAGAAGCATTTAGAAAGAAAAAGTGGCAAAAGAGATTTTTGGCAGTCAAATACTGGATAAAAGAATTGTTCTAAATTAATATCCCTTGAAATCAGTGGGACTTCCAACACATGATTAATTGATCTTATTGATTATTATGGGATTGGACTTTCAAACTAACTGATTGTTCAAAAGTAATTATACTCCATGGAATATAAGGCAACAGTAATTGCCTTTCTCTTAAATAAGGTTTTTGTTTTGTTTTTTGTTGTTTGCAATTTCCAGGCACACTGGAATTTAGTAGAAAGCTCAACAGGGCTTCTGTCTGGGGAATGGTGACAGAATGTTCTTGGGAGATGGAATACTTTAAAAAGCTGTGGAAACAGAAGTGTGAAAGATCTCCTTCTTGAATGCTCCAGAATATATTAATCTGCCTAATTCTTTTTTTTTCATATCCATCTTTCCAGAATCCATAACATCCTCAGAACAAAACTTCAAGAATATCTAGGTGAGAAATGGAAAGAAGACCTAGTCCTAATTAAGAGGGAATCCAGATGACCTGGAAAAACTCTAGTTCACATTAAGCTTATACTGTATGTCCCAATACAAGAGTCCTTTTTTTGGAAATAGTCCCCTTTGTTGGAGTCCATGCAAGTAGTGATCTCAATCATCTCTTTGAGAAGAAAACGTGGTCTCTCCCTCTGCATTTTATTTGAGTTGGTGCAACTCAAATTCCATTGCTGCCTCTGAAGAGAAAGACCATCTGCTGTCTATACTTGATCCAGTAAACCTTCTGGAACAAAAGAGAAACAGAACGAAATGCTATCAAGAAAGTTCTAAAACCCATTCAAAGTTTCCAGTTTCTCTTCCAACAATGTCATTAGACCTTAATGACAGACCTAGCTAAGTTTTCCTTGTGCAATTCTACATCAGCAAGCAGAGAAATGAAAAATGGATTGAATTGCTTTTTTGCCAAGACATTTACAAGTTGGAATAGGTCTATAAAGAGGGAAACGATGCCCAAAAAAATGTATGTAAAAGACTGCTTTCCATGTTGTGTTTTGACTGGTGAGTCTTCTGCAGGCTCTGCACTGTTTATATGAAGGTAAGGCAAATGATCTCAGGATCCTTATCTCCATGATGTTCCACATGGTCATTTCAGAGCAGAATTTCTTGAACTTGCATATGACCTATGTCCTGTATATGCATATGAGATGGAACAGTAACCCATCCTTCATATTTGTGTATCAAATATTGTCCAGTTAGGCAGAATCATGTGATATCCACCACTCATGTCAAAGTACTTTCTTCAGTGTAAGCCCATACTTTTGTTTTATATCAGGTGGATGATCGAGGTAACAGGTTCCTGTCTGCTTGCTTGATAATTGTTTGCTTTTTCTTAAGTGGAAATGTTGCAAATATTTTAAAATTTGTCTTTCTGGTATTTAAGAACATAAGAACATAAGAAGAGCCATGCTGAATCAGGCCAAAGCCCATCAAGTCCAGCATTCTGTGTCACACAGTGGCCCACCAATTGTACATGGGGATCTTGAGCAGAAAGAGAAGGCAAAACCCTCCCTTTCCCTTGACCTCCAACAAATGGTACTCAAGGGAATCCTGCCTGCCTCAACCAACATAGAGGCGGCACATGGACATCCGTTTTAATAACCACCAATACACTTGGCATCCATGAATCTATCTAGCCCTGCCTTGAAGCTGTCAAGGCTGACAGCTGTCACGACCCCTTCTGGAAGTGAATTCCATAAACCAACGACCCTCTGGGTGAAGAAATATTTCCCTTTATTTGTCCTCACTTTCTTACCTACGAGCTTTAGGGAGTGCCCCCTTGTCCTAGTATTGTGTGATAGAGAAAAGAATTTTTCTCTGTCCACCTTTTCTATCCCATGCATGATTTTATACACTTCGATCAAGTCACCCCTTAAACGCCGTCTTTTAAGGCTGAAGAGACCAAGGCGTTCTTACCTCATTTGCTGGCTTGGACCCACTTCCTCTGCTACAACCCAACCCTACCAGTCTGAGGTTGGGGAAACTCTCATTTTTTAATTGTTGTTCATCACTCAAAGTCCAAATGAATTGGAGTGGGATAATAATGAGTTGTAAATATATAAATGTGCCTGATTCGGAACTCAAAGATATATAAACATATGTCAACTTGGGGATAAAATCGTTGCCAGATCATTCATGCTGCAAGAGAATTATGGAATTTCTTCACCTCTCTTTCAATGGTAGAAAATAAATACTGAGGGCCAAATTGGGAATTTATGCTTCTAAATTTTAGGATAGCTTCTTTCCCTGGCACAAATTTCACAAAATCCTAGGCCACAGAGAAGTATTACACCTCCGCAGTTCCAGGGTTGAATATAAGTGGTCCTTGGCTTATGACTACAACCGAGTCCACAATTTCTGCTGCTAAGTGATATAGTTGTTAAATGAGTGGTGCCCCCATTATATAGCCTTTCCTGCCATAGTTATTAAGCGGATCACTGCAATTGTTATGTTAGCAACATGGTTGTTAAGTGAATCTGGCTTCCCCATTGAGTTTGCTTGTCAGAAGGTCGCCAGAGATGATCATCACTGCATCTGAATTTTGATCATATGATCATGGGGATGCTGCAACAGTCATAAGTGTGAAAAACAGCCAGAAGTCACTGCCATTATACCTTCAAATGGTCACTAAAGAAATTGTTGTTAAGTCAAGGACTACTGGTACTGTTATGATCCATTAATTGCTTGGCCAAATTTTAAGTATTAAAAAATATATCTTTCTCTTTCCTAAACATTTTTTTCCCCCTAGAACTTCATTAACTCATTAACTCTAAAAATGAGTCTCGGATTTTGAGAGGCAGTGTTTTTCCCATTTATTTTTATGAGGAGCTGCAAAAGAAGTTGACACTAATTAAAGGTACACTATAAATACATCTGTAAGGTTAGAATTTTGACAAGAAAGAACTAATAATATGTTGGAGGATGTGACTGAGAACTGCTAGTTTCACCTAAGATATCCAGTGGCTTCTTTTTGACATGGACATAAATTTATTAGAACTGTTATGCTTTTCAAATGGGAAATAACTGAGAGATAACTCTACCCTGTAAGGATGGTGCTGACCTTAATGATGAGGTGATGCAGGTTTCTATGTTTGAAAGAAGATTAAATTGGAATCCATTCAACCTCCTTAGGCCATAAAGGCAAAACTTGCAGAATGCAAATAAGTTGCCAATGACTTTTTTCCGTTTAAAACTATCTGTAAATGAAACATTCCTCCTAAAATCTCTCATTCCTCAAAGAGCTGAAGTAAGCATAAGAAAAGCAGATTCATGGATTGCTCAAATCAAACAGCCCCAAACAATTTTGTCCTCTCTGGGTTCCCATATGCAGGAGAACTTAAGATCCCCTTGTTTCTCTTCTTCTCAGTCATGTTTGCACTCACTCTTGCTGGAAATTCACTGATCATCTTGGTGGTGATCTTTGACCTTCAACTGCACAAGCCCATGTACTGGTTCCTGTGTCATCTTTCCATCCTGGACATGGCTGCCTCAGCTGTGGTGGTCCCTACAGTTATTGCAGGATTCAATCCTGGGGGGAATATTATCTCTTTTTCTGGATGTGTGACTCAAATATTTTTTTTCAACTTCCTGGGATGTGCAGAAAGCCTTCTCTTCACCTTGATGGCTTATGACCGCTTCTTGGCCATCTGTAAACCACTCCACTATGGCAACATCATGAGCTGGAAAGTCTGTCTTGTCCTCTCCTTGGGTACCATAATTGGTGGCTGCCTCAACTCTACATTTCAGACATCACTCACTTTTCACTTGCCTTATGGACAAAGAAACTATATTGACTATGTCTTCTGTGATATTCCTGCCGTATTGAAGTTGGCTTGTGCTGATACAAAACTTAATGAGTTGATGACCTTCATTGATGTTGGCCTTGTAGCAATGACTTGCTTTCTTCTTATCCTAGCATCTTATGTTTACATCATCATGGCTATTTTGAGAATTAGTAGTATTGAAGGACGGCGACGAGCCTTCTCAACTTGCACTGCACATGTTAGTGTGGTGGTCATATACTACCTGCCTGTGGTGTACCATTATCTGAGACCAGCTTCTCAGGGCTCCATGGATGGTGTGATAAGCATGTTCTATACCACAGTAACCCCTTTGTTGAACCCACTAATATATACCCTTAGGAACAAGGAGATGAAAACTGCTCTGCTGAAACTCTGGGGTGGGAATGCAGAGTAGGTAGCATAAAATATGTAAAATAATTTTATATTTGTTTTTTAAAAATAAAAATGGTGAATAGTCATGTTTTTTTTCAAGTTTTGAATGTGTAAATTATCCTATTTTAGGGACTCTTCATCTTTGAGGAGCTGTTAAGAAATTGATGGAGCCAGGTTAAGTTTTTTAAAAGTGCAGATAAATAACTCCTTTCATACGACCTATGCGGTTTTGTGTCATCTTTCTTTCATAATTCAAGGAAGTATATCTTGTTTAGAAGGGGAAAGAGAAGAGGAAATAATAAGTCGGTCCAAAGAGAAAGATTCCAAAGATCCCCCTGGAGTAATTTCAGATAGAAGGGGATTCTGCAGTGCCTCTGAAGGAAGTGAAGGAAGTCTGAAGTTTACATCATGGAGCCACAAGTGTTTCATGAGTTCCTCTCCTGGACAATCATGATCCATCCATATCTTAAATTCTGATGCTCATAATGTCCTTGGTCCAGTAACCTATGTATGTTCTGCTCTCTTGAGCACAGTGGTGGATGGATTCCAAGAACTCATCTTCTCCAATAATATACCTTTAGGAAACATGGTCCCTCAAACCCTTTCCTGACAGTTGGATGAAGTTCCACTATCTCCCAGAAGACCTAATTCCAAAGTGGTATCAACGAATGCAAATACAACAAAATAGAGAGAAATAGAGACACTAATTGGCTGCTGTTTTTAATTGAGGCTCAGTGAAAGCTACCAGACAGTTTATATGAATTTACTGTTTAGAAATGAATGCTTTGGGTGAATTATTGTTTCAATCAGATATATTGTGGCTTGTGAAAAAAATTGCTTTGTTCTTTGATGTTATATTCATTAAAGCACAAGAAATAGCAGATTTCTACATTTGGAAGTTTTTTGGAATGTAGTGACATTCATAATAAACTCATTGTCTCAGCAATGATACTCTTGCAATGATGTTAATATTTTTTCTGAGAAGCACAGTGTGTTGAAATAGATTGCCTTTCTGTATATTCTTGCCAGGAATGTAGAGATCTGTGTGCAGCAGTCTCCTATGGAAAATTATCAAATGTCATGGTTCTATTAATAAAAAACACCAAGATTTTCTTTTCCACATGAACTTTCCTTGAGGAGTACCGGTAATTGGGTCCTATATTCTGATTTTCTTCTAAATTGTCAACACTCAGCCATACCTTCTCTTCTGACCGGTCTCATTTCTCATCTCCATTGCCCTTTGCGGAGATTCCGTTGGTCCCGCTGCCGAGATGCAGCCTGGACAATCCCGCAACCCTGTGGTGGGCTCGATGCACGGGCCAATTCGTCAGAAGGCGTAGAAGAAAGAACTCAGACACGGAGTCAGGATACAAAACGCTTCCGGATACAAAGAGCAATTTCTCTATGCCCGGCTGGTTGTTTTATTCAGTATAACCGGCGCAGCACATAGCACGTCACACCGCCTGAGCGCAGCAGGCCAATCAGTATAGCACGTTATCTCGCCTGAGCGCAGTAGGCCAGTAAATCAGGCGTCGCATATACCACGTCACATCGCCAGAGCGCAGCAGGCCATGTGTGCACTGAACATGATCATATTTCACTTTGCCAATCAGTAAGTTTGTCAGGCTGATTTGCCTTATCTGGGAAATCAAGAAGTTTGTTTAGAAAAGGGGTCCTTTTGGTCCGGGGCTTTCTGTGAGTTGTTTTTCTCGGAATCTTTATGACCCGTAGGCGTTTCCGGAACCTTTATGGCACGTAGGCATGCAGTAATTTTCCATTCCAGATACAATGAATCTTACTTGATCCTATTCTATCCTATGGTATTATTACTTGTCCTATTTGCCACTTATGTAGGGACTTTGGTGGGTTCCTACATCTCCTCCTTTTCTGTTTTTTGAAAATCAGGGGGTACCTTCATTTAGGGTGCTTATCAAATGTTACCGTTAATTCTGTGTTTCCTCTTTGTTTGATGTTTACTGATTGGATGATCCATCATTACTATAATCAAATACAACAGCATAAGTTTATCATAACAATTACAATCACAAAGTTCATAGAAAAATAGAAAAATAGAAAAATTCATTAGAAAATTAGAAAAATTCATAGAAAAATAGAAAAATTCATTTTATCATGCAGCATGTGGATCCAATGATCACACAATACTTCACACATACGCACATACACACACTTCACACATATTCCTCCTTTTCTGTTTTGTTGGCGTTAAAGTCTGGTGGTATCTTTATAGGGTACCCTTCTATGATGGGGTACTCTTCCTTGTTCACCAACATAGCCTGTTTGGAGACCACAGTTTCTGCTATAGAAGTCATGGTATTTTTAAGTAGCGGCAACAAGCAGGGGAGCATGCTGAAAGCTAATAGACCCATACCCAAGAAAAATAAACCCTGCTTCCAATTGCTGAAGATTCCTCCCAAGATCCCACCTTCATCCAGTATGCCAGTCCATTTCTGGACCAGAACATGAATTAGTCGTCTCATTTCAGATGTCAAATCAGCAACCACCTTCCCTACTTGGTTGATTTGCAGGCAACAATTACTAAGATTAAATTTCCCACATACCCCTCCCTCTGCAGCTAGTAGGTAGTCTAATGCTAAATGATTTTGATATACAGCTGTCCTAAGTTTGTCTTGTTCTGTAGCAATGGCGTTTAGGGCACTATCAATCCTACGTCCAGCCATTTCAAGCACTGCTTGCAGGCGAATTATTCTGTTAATCAGATAAATGGGGGTCCTATAGCCATAGGAACCGTCCTCAGCCCAGGTGGCAGGATCATAATAAGCAATTATTCGTTCAGGGGGCCATGAGTCGTCTTGTTGTTGATACACCGAGAATCCCCCTATGCCAGTGTTGGAGCTCCTTTTTTGTCGTTTCCATGCATCATAAACTGGTGAACCTAATTGTTGGGCATTTTTTAGGGGTATAAGAAAGAAAGATGGACGTATCCAGCCTGGAGTGCAGGTGCCAGTCCAGTTTTTATGTAATTGTGAGTAAGCTGTACTTCCACATATCCAATACATCCCTTTAGGGAGAGTCCATGGCTTTCCCTCGGTTGTGTTGGCTAAGGTAGTGAAGTTATGTCTTTCAGGAGCCGATCTATTGGCAGGTGAATACCATGAGTAGTTTTTTAGAACATCCCAGTACCCAAGGCAGTTTAGTTCCCCCACCATAAACCCTCCAGTAACATTCCTTCTATAGCATTCCACCCCCACTAGGTTGGTGGTGAGGGCCCACGTAGTGACCTGCTTCTGGCGAACCTCCACCCCTTTAGTTAGATTTCCTTGTCTAGACATGTTATTGAAGACTGTTCCTCTAGCTTCCAATGCTTCCCATGGCCATTGGGTTCCCATATTGGTTCCACCACACACAAAACAATTTTTTACTCCAAGGGTCATGGCAACTTTGTTTGCAAAGTCAATAAATAGGTTTCCGGCTTTATCAGTGACAATTTGTTGTTTCCCTGCTCTCTCTAATGTCTTATACACCGACCAGGTCAGTTCTGATTCCTTTTTTCCAACCTTTTGCAGAATTGTTACATATCCCATCGGGTCTGCCCCGGTTCCATCAATTCCTATGCCATAGGATATAATTTTTTCCACTTTACTGGCTGGCCATGTTATTGTTATGTTATTTGAGGTAGTAGATGACCGTTTAAATTCATCAATGTCCCCACATTCTGTTTTTCCATTGTACCCTCCTCCTGTGTACCAGCATATGCAACCCCAACCAGCGCAATCAGTGCGTGCTGCGCAAGGGGCCCATTGCTGTGGATTGCCTTTACTCCAATCCATATTCTTTTTACATAAATATTTATGATTATTTTTATAAGAATTCCTCCAATTGGTAGATCCACACTTAGTGGCTTGAGTTTGTTCATCCAACAGTGTACAAATATCAAATGTTATTTCCTTTTGGTTGCCAGTATATAAGTATTGGTATTTTACTTGTTGTGTCATTAGGGGTTCTTTATCTGTAGGCAACCCTGCGAAAACAGTCAAGGAGATTTGCAGAGGGGCTGTAGGGGACGAGCACCAAAATTTATCTGTTATTTTGTAAATGTCATATTGTACATTATCATGAATGCACAGACCCTGTTTCTTACCTCCTGTCGGGGGAATGTTTGTATGTAGCAATGTAAATTTTGTCTGGGTCCCTTGTATAGTCTTTGTGATACATTGTGAGCAATTACCTATTATCTGAGACGAGACACTTCTCTTACTACGGACCCGTCGCTTGGCCGAGGAGGGGGTTGCTGTCGCAGGGGGAGTATTGGTATTTGTAAGATGGGGTAGTTGAATGGGGATGAGGGGATATTTTTTACCATCTGGGGAGTATTCACTCTTAATCATATACCATCCGCATATAAACAATCCCCATATAAGTAAAACAATAGAAAACCAATGCCATAGGAAGTATTTACATCTCCTCGGGGGGTTCATGTAATCCCACATTCCCCAGTGTTCTCCAGGTGGTAGGCCTCGCAGGAACGAGCAGTGCGCAGGTGACACTCCAGGCTTACAAATGTGACATCCATTCTTGCACACGTTGTACTGGCTTTGCAGTAACTTCATTGTTAATGCCAATCTGAGGGTATAAAAGGATGTAACTCAGAGTACCTGACTGTGGGCGTAGGTTTAAGGACCGAGGTTCGCTTGCCTGCCTTGTCTGTGACGATGTAGTCTTCTAGATGGTATTCGATCAGGTAGACATCACATGGGATCGGGCAAAGAAAGTCGCAACAGCATTCAATACAGGCGAGGCAATGACAGCAACAGCAAGCGTTGCATCCGCAGTCGCAAAACCAACACATCAAGAAAACAACGATCCAAGGAGTGGTTCTTGATCAGCCTTGGGATCAGGATCTGCAGGCTTATTTGGGGGATGATATGGTTTTACACATCTACCCGGAACCCAGAGGATAGGCTCATCAAGGGGTTTTATTGCTGCGTAGCCTCGACCCCACGTTATTAACTCCGCTGGACCTCTCCAGGAAGGATCTGGTAGTTGCCTGTATAACACAAGAGGGTTGGGGGTGGAAACTACACTATGACCAAAATGTTGTTCCGCTCTGGAACGTTCAGGATGGGTACCAATTAAATTTTTAAAATTTAAAGTATATAATGCTTTTGCCAATTGATTCTGGTAGGCCGGGAGGGTAGGGCCTCCTTTCCATTTTTCTCCTTTTAGATTTTCCAATGCTTGTTTTAGTGTTTGATTGGCCCTCTCAACCAATGCCTGACCAGTTGAATTATAAGGGATTCCAAATGTATGTACAATGCCCCATGTTTGGCATAATTTGGCAAAATTTGAGCTACAATATGCGGGGCCATTGTCAGTTTTTAGTTCTTTTGGGGTGCCCAAAACAGCAAAAGCTCTAAAGCAGTGGTTTTGGACATGTTTGAAAGCTTCTCCTCTTTGCAGTGAGGCTATGATGAAGCCTGAAAAGGTGTCAATAATAACATGAATGTATTTCCATGGGGCAAAGGGAGAATATTGAGTGACATCCATTTGCCAGATCTCATTGCGTTTTAGTCCCCTAGGATTAACTCCCATGGGGATGGAGTGGCCCTGGCGGCTGCAATCAGGGCATTGCTGGATTATTGCAGTAGCTTCAGCTCTAGTAAGACCGAATTCCTTTTGCAATGATTTAGCATTTTGATGGAAAAAGGAATGGCTTTCCCATGGAGTTGTCAAGTGAAAAACTTCTCTGGCTGCTTCATCTGCTCGAGCATTTCCTTCTGAGAGCATGCCAGGGAGTGGTTGATGGCTTCTAATGTGAGCTACAAAAAATGGATGCACTCTAATTTCTAATATTGTTTTTAGCTGCACAAATTGTTTAAGGAGGTCTTCCTCTCCTGTAGGAGAAATATAGGCATCAAAGATGTGACTCACAGTGTGATAGACGTACAGTGAGTCCACTATTAGATTTAGTGGCCTGTCCTTGAAGAGTGAGAAGGCAAGGATAGCCGCTGCCAGCTCTGAACGCTGGGCGGATTTTTGAGGGGAGGTTATGTGTCTTTTCCATTGTCCTTCTTCCTCATACACACAGGCTCCCTTTTGTTTATTTCCATCAGTGAAAACAGTGATTGCTTGTGGGATAGGTTTATTGACCTGTGTTTGATTTAGTTTAAAAGGGACAGTATTGATCAAAGCTAGTCTGGGATCTGCTGGGAGATGATATTTGATTTCCCCTGTATAATTTGCTAAGGCCATCTGTAAGGCCTGCGAATGTTGTAGATATTGTTCCCATTTGGGCAGTGGGATGGGGGTATAGATTGCTGAGGGTTCTACTCCCATCCTTAAGATGCACCTGCTTCTAAGCTTGATCACAAGTTCTGCCAATAATTCATCCTTTCCTGAGATGCTCTTCTTGGGGGTGTTTGGAAGATGTGTCCATTCTGCAATTAACATTTTACCACTAGCTTTCTGAAATAAGATTCCGGTGGGCAGCCGGGCAGTGGCCAGTACTGCTATAAAACAATCCTGACCCTCCATTACCCTATCTACCCACCGAGTCTTAAGAGTTTCATTTATTTTTTGTAGGCATTGCAATTGAGCTTCTCCTATGGTTAGGATGTCAGCAGGGTGTCGGCCATTCTGCAGTAAGCAGAATAGTGGTTGTAGATCATGAGTGGTTATGGCCAAGAATGGTCTTGCCCAATTGAGATGCCCTAAAAATTGTTGCAATGTAACCAGTGTGGGGTGCAAGGGCAGGGTTAGTTCTGGCAGCAGTGGAACACTTCCTGCTTGCATAATCTTATGTCCTAAGTAGATGTAAGGATTGGTCGTTTGAATTTTCTCAGGTGCTATCTTAAACCCTCTTTTCTGTAACATATCCAATAATTTCTTTTTCCAATTTCCTGGGGGATCCTTGGCCCTAGTGGCTATTAATAAATCATCCATATAATGGTACAGTAAAATTTCAGGGTATGTCTGGCGAAATTTCTTTAAAATATCATGTATATAGTACTGGCACATTGTGGGGCTATTTAACATACCTTGGGGTAGAACTGTCCATTGGAACCGTTCGGTTGGTCTGTCATAGTTGCGGGTAGGAATGGTGAATGCAAAAAGCTTGCGATCACCTTCCCATAGGGGAACTGAGAAAAATGCATCTTTGAGATCTATTATGGTCAAACTCATACCTTGGGGTATTATATTTGGATTTGGTAATCCACATTGTAGCGCCCCCATTGGTTGAATAACCAAATTTACCTTTCGGAGGTCTTGTAGCATACGCCATTTTCCTGATTTTTTCTTTATTACAAAAACTGGGGTGTTATAGGGGCTGTTGGAAGCCTCTACCTTCCCTTCTTTTATTAATTGCGAGACTATTGATGTTAATGCTACTAATTTTTCTTCAGGGAGTGGCCACTGGTCGATCCATACCGGGGTGTCATGTTTGAGTTGCATTTTCATGAGTGGCTTAGCCATTAGTCCCAATGTAATAAGGAACCAATTTGAGACAAAAGGTCTCTTCCCCACAGGTTCACATGTAAAGGTAGAATCACTGGTTTTAATGTGGCTGTTTGTTTAGAGTTTGGCAGTTTGACTTGCAGATGATTTTTACTAGCCTGTGCCATTTGAATCCCTCCCACGCCTTTCACGGCGGGGGAGGAAGTCATTGGCCACTCAGGCGGCCACTGAGCTTGGGCGATCACCGAGACATCGGCTCCAGTGTCCACTAATCCTGAGAAGGGGACCCCATTCAGCAGGAGAGTGAGCAGTGGCTTTTCCGCGGTGATCTTGGTGGTGAACCAAGTCTCCTCATGTGGTTCTTCCAGATCAGGTTCAATTAATGCTTTAAAGGGAGAGATAGCCACATGGCGCAGAGGATTTTTTGCATATGGATTGAAGTCAGTGAGCACCGGAATAAGGTTTGCTATTGCAGCGCCTTTTGGGATCTTGGTAGGTTCCGTAGGGCTCACGGCCATAGCTACAGACCCTAGATCAGTGGGATCTAATAGGTAGGTGGAAGCGACTATTTTTCTTGTGAGCAATTCCTCTCCCACATAGAGAATAACAGTAGCAGCGGGGGGGGGGAGTGCAAAGGGCTGGCGTCTAAAGGTATATAATAAAATTTGCCTGGAGTGGGGAGATCATAATCTTCCTGGGCAGTCAATATGACTGCCTGTAAGATTTCGTCGCTATCCTCATCCTCTTTTGATCTAAATTGCACTCCTCTAGGCTCTAAGTCGTCAGCCGGGAGGACCTCACAAGATTTAAGCTTTTTGTTGACAGTGTGTAGCAGTGCATCTTTGGGTAGGGGGCTGATGCCTTGCCCCCCACCTAGTTTCCCTGCCGGGGTGATGGGTTGTTGGAGCGACACTCCCTTGCCCAATGGCCCATCCGGCCACATTTTGGGCACGGGGTAGTTGGGCGTCGCCCTTGCATTTGACCTTCTTGTTCTGTTTTATTTTTTACTGCCCTGCATTGGTTGCGAAAGTGACCTGGTTTTCCGCAATTGAAGCAACTTCCTGTTTTTGGTCTATCTGGGCGTTGCTGATTGAAGTTGACACTAATTGCAGAAGCCAGTGCCTCCATCTGGTAGGCTTGTGAGCCCACGATGGATGCTGCTTTTAGAAAATCTATAAGTGTTTTTGAGGCGTCCACATTTAGGGGACCCAGTATCTTTTGGCAATCATGATTGGCATTTTCATAGGCTAGTTTCCTAACTAAAAATTTGTTAGCTTCTGGATTTTTTATATCTCGATCTACTGCTGATTGGATCCTTTCAACAAATTTATCATAGGGTTCCGTATTTCCCTGTATAATTTTTACAAAGGAAGAAGAGGTGGGCATGCCAAATTCGCCTAGGTTTTCAAAGGCTTGAACGGCTGCCAGGCCAGTCAGAACAGCGGCAGGGCGTCCCATTTGCAACTGCTGTGCCCTTGTAGCATAATTTCCTGTGCCTGCAATACGTTCGAGTGCAATATTTAAATTAGCTTGGCGCTGGCGGAGGCATTCGGCTTCAAAACTTTGAGCCCATAAGAGATTTTGGGTAGTGGACAGAAGCATTTTTGCCAGGCTTTTCCATTCAGTTGGAGTCAAATGGTGATTATAATTTATGTTGTTTAATAAGCCTCTAAAGTAGGGACTGCTAACCCCATGTTGAGTGAGGGCCATTTTAAGTTCTTTTATTTGAGCAAAGGGCAGCTCCTGATATACCGGAGCCGCTCCGAAAAAATCTATGGGATAGGCAGACACCATATCCCATTCTTCAGGGGTCAGATGTCCTTCCCTTTTTGCCCTTTCAATGCCCCTTTGGAGCGATCCCTCCTCCGCCACCTCCGAGGCATCGTGTGAGATGGTGGGATATAGGCTCGGAGGGGGGAGAGGAGGGGGAGAAGGAGGGGGAAGTGCGAGTGGAGGAGGAGAAGGAGGGGGGGCGCGAGTGGAGGAGGAGAAGGAGGGGGAGGCACGAGGAGAGGGGGAGGGGGAGGCGCGAGGGGAGGAGGAGAGGGAAGCGCGATTGGGGGGATTGAATATTCCTCGGGCAGGGAATGAATTTTCCCTGCAAAGGAATCTTCGTAACTGGGGGGAGGGGGAACAGTATTAGTTGTTTGAGAAAGACCCTTGTCGAAATGATTTTGTAGGGCCATCATCACTCCTTTCCACGTAGTAAGAATATTGGGGGGTGCTCTAGGCTCTTTATGGAAATATTCCCCCAATTTAGTCCATGTGGTCAGATCTAATTTTCCTTTAGGAGGATAGGAGGGAACTTCCTGCCATATAAATTTGAAAAGGAGGATTAACTTCTTCCTAGATGGATAATAATTTCTTCTTTGTAAAAAATTTTTATTAGCCTCAACTATCTGACCTATCTCAGAGATATGAGCCTGCTGCTCTTTTGTCAGATTTCCGCCCATACTTACGAAAACCGGCCGTGGTAAGAGATGGACGGTAGAGTGCGCTTCGGACGTGCCTCTCGCGCCGCACCCGCGACGAAACGAAAACCTCTTTAGGCTGTCGGTGTTGCGATCGTCGGGGTCACCACTTGCGGAGATTCCGTTGGTCCCGCTGCCGAGATGCAGCCTGGACAATCCCGCAACCCTGTGGTGGGCTCGATGCACGGGCCAATTCGTCAGAAGGCGTAGAAGAAAGAACTCAGACACGGAGTCAGGATACAAAACGCTTCCGGATACAAAGAGCAATTTCTCTATGCCCGGCTGGTTGTTTTATTCAGTATAACCGGCGCAGCACATAGCACGTCACACCGCCTGAGCGCAGCAGGCCAATCAGTATAGCACGTTATCTCGCCTGAGCGCAGTAGGCCAGTAAATCAGGCGTCGCATATACCACGTCACATCGCCAGAGCGCAGCAGGCCATGTGTGCACTGAACATGATCATATTTCACTTTGCCAATCAGTAAGTTTGTCAGGCTGATTTGCCTTATCTGGGAAATCAAGAAGTTTGTTTAGAAAAGGGGTCCTTTTGGTCCGGGGCTTTCTGTGAGTTGTTTTTCTCGGAATCTTTATGACCCGTAGGCGTTTCCGGAACCTTTATGGCACGTAGGCATGCAGTAATTTTCCATTCCAGATACAATGAATCTTACTTGATCCTATTCTATCCTATGGTATTATTACTTGTCCTATTTGCCACTTATGTAGGGACTTTGGTGGGTTCCTACACCCTTTTCTTGCATCCCATTTGTGGGATTGTCTCAGTCTGATGTTCCTGACCAAGTTTTGACACTTAAACTATAGTCCCTTACTGTGAGAGGACCAGTATGGTATAGTGGGTTAAGGCATCAGGCCAGAACTAGGACTTGAGAACTAGTCCTGCCTTAGGCATGAAAACTGTCTCAGTAACTTTGGATCAATCACTCTCTCTCTCTCTCTCTACATAGGCTATGGCAAACCACTTCCAAAACTTTTCAATAAAACTGCAGGGATTTGTCCATGCAGTCAATAGGAGTCCAGATTGCCTTGAAGACACCCTTACTTGGTTAGCTTGGATGAAAGTGTAGATTTGTGATGTGTATTTTAGGGTCAGGAAACCTCAAATTTTTATGCCTGAGAATTCTATCAGTATTTTTGCAGATAAACATGGTGCATCTCTAGATATTTTTAAACTTCATTTTCCCCATCATATTGGAAACATTTAAGAAACAAGGATTTTCTTGTAGAGGAATGTGTTCTATAGCATAATCATTCATTTATGCTGGTTTAGCATCAGATTTCACAGCAACTAGCTATAGGTAGTCCTTGCCATGCAACCATAATGGAGCCTGCCCATTATGGTCATATGTCGAGATGGCTGTAAATTGGTTGGCCACCTGACCAACTCCTTCATACAACCTTTTTTTACAAAGGTTGTTAAGTGAATTCCACAGTCATTAAGGGAACCCATGGTTCACAATGGGGCCAGTTTTGCTGAAAATTGGAAATAACTGCCAACTTTCAGCAAAACTGTCATAAAACTCAGTCATGTAACTATGGAACAATGTAAACAGCTATAATTGTGGCTGTGTTGCCAAGTGCCTGAAGTTGAGTTATGTGACTGCAGGGAGTGACCATTAGAAGTCTGGGACTGAGTCATAAGTGACCCCCATGTAGTTATGTTGTCGCTAGGAATGATTGATAAGTGCCAGTCATAAATTGAGGGTTACCTGTATTCAGAATGCAACCTTTCTATAATTGGAGAATTAAAGAGGAAACAAATAGGTCTTGAGTGATTCATAGATTTGCTAAAGAAGATACAGGACCTCATCTATGTTCTCAAATGACATTTCAAGCAATTGAAAGAGCAACAGAAATAACTTGATTGTAAGGTCCGCCTCATCTAATACTCCCAAGAAAGCAGAACTCTTGAAAGTGGCACAGTTTCAATAAGAACTTTTATTGGAAGATAGTGACAGCAGAGAAGCAAGGCAAGATATGAATATTTCCCATGCAAAAATGTTGCATTAAGCATTCCTGTATAATCCCTCCCCAGTGCCTAACTGTCCAGTTTGACCAGCCAGTCTGAAGTTGTTATGGGAACAGTTCTTGCACACCTCAGTTTCCTCCCAGAAAAGTAGAGATAAGGCAGATGGCCCTAGGCACATTCCTCCCTTCCCTTTCACACCCAGCAAGATACATCAAAGTGGAAAAGAACAAAGTGAAGGAAATACCGGTACATCCTAAAGCCCTCTTTTCCCAGCGCTAAACCTCCCCCCTCCCAACAGAATGGCAGAACCCCAAATGGCATGAAGTAAAAAAAAGAATTAAGTCGAAATGAATAAATGAATGAAGGGTGTGACATTGATCTTGGGAGCGAAAGGCAGGCTTTTACTTCATATCTGTGGCAAAGGAAAGGAACATCCACAGTAAAAAAAAAAAATCAAGATTTTGGGTTTCTCAGTCTTCCATCATGCAATGATAGTCAAGTTCTTTTCTGCCCTTGAGATGATCAACCATTGCTTGACCAACCATTTTTCTTCAAGCACATCATGATGCTCCACTGGTCCCTTTAAGTACAATGTGAGATTACTTTTTCATTTAATTAGGTTTTCATAAATAAACTACAAGATGAAGGAAGAGAATTTGAGAATTTGTTCTCTGGTATGATTGGATGCTGGCCTTATTGCAAAGGTGGGGTAGCAATCGCCCTTGTGTCATATGACTTTCTTGGGTCAACAAATTCTGACCCAGAATGGGAGAGCTCACCACTGTCAACTCGCTATGGCCAATTTGCCATGAGACAGCTCATTGCAGGACAATTCAAATATTCAATTTAATCATTTAAAATAATTTACAATTATTTTAATTTTTTTCATTTACTTTACTTTACTTTACTTTATTTTGACTTATATGCCGCCCTTCTCCTCAGACTCAGGGCGGCTCATAGCTTGTCCACTGTTTTTTATAATAACTGGTACCTATGTCATTTTATATTGGTTTGCCATATAAGCATACTGTTAATTTATTATTTATCTACTAATTAATAATTATTAATTAATTAATAAATTAATAATTATTAATAATTATATAATTATTAATATAATTATATTATTATATTATTAATTATTTATATAATATATAATATTAATAAATATTAATAAAATATTAATATAATAATTAAATAATAAATTAATAAACAGATAATCTACTATTATTTCTTCATGATTAGTATAATTCTTGTCCCGTGGTGAGTTATCCCATGGCGTATTGTCTCACGGTGAGTTGGACAAAGCAAGTTGGCTGCAGCAAATTGTTCTAGACTGATCCTGACCAGCTCATTAGATCTAGGCACAATGGCTTAGAGATACTTCTCTTCCCTTAAAGCAGGGGTATCAAACTGCCAGCCTGCGGGCCGGTTTCATCACACTGAAATCACACCCATCTCATTGCCGGCAATGCAAAAAGAATCATGATACATCACGACATGTCATGTGACATGGCGAGTTTGACACTTGTGCCTTAAAGCAAACTGTGTTGCCTGATCATCCATTGTCTTTAATTCTAACATTGTCTTCATCTGGTGTCAGGCCCCCAAAACCAAGAATGACATGAAAAGTTACAGTATTTCTGAGTAGTTGATTTATTGCTATTTGCCTAAAAACTGAATCTTGCTGCACTAAAGCATCTATATAACTGTTATGTCTGGCCTCTCGCAGCTCATTAAAATCCACGTAAATATGTATTTAAGATGTTTATTTAATACATTTCAAAAGGATTCATTTCAAAGCAAGCTGCTGGCATTATGTTGGCCTGAACGGCCAAATCAGATCTATTTACATTTAGATAAACAGGCTCTCCTCCTCCTACATCCCAATTAACTTACTCTTTCTTCATCACATTGTCCAAGATCTCATTATTCTTCGATAGGTTTTCAAAACACCAGAAAACTGAGTTCCAAAACACTGCCAAAGTTTTCAGCCCACTCCTTGATTAACGTTGCTCGTGACAAAAGCGTAGTCTTTCTTTCCCCTTCTAATATAGTGTCCGATACGTCACTTCCCCAATTACTTCCTTTTTCCAGTTAACTGACACCTTCGCTTATCAAACCTTCGGAACCTCGGATTAATCCATTTATCTTCTTGTTCTAAATCTGACTCATCATTTTGAGAATCTGATTCAGAATGCATACAAAGCTCTTCATTGTCTATCTCAGCTGCCGGGAGGGGAAACCACCCAGAGGGGCCTGGCTGCTGATCCTCGGCTGCCGGGAGGGGAAAACACCCAGAGGGGCCTGGCTGCTGATCCTCGGCTGCCGGGAGGGAAAAACACCCAGAGGGACCTGGCTGCTGATCCTCATCCTCTGATACTTCCCAAGCTGGTTCAGGGACACTCACAACACTATCCCCCCCGCAGGCCCCTCCCCCTGGGGCCGTCGCAGGGGATGTGGTTTGTAGGGAAACGCAGAATGAAAATCCCAAATTAACCGAGGAGCCTCAATATCACGAGCATCGACCCAACAGCCAGCGGCTGGCCCATCCCCGGTCCAATCAACCAAATATTGGAAGCGGTCGTTGAGCCATCGGGAATCTCGGATGCCGGACACCTCCAACCGGGAAACGGGAACGTGAGCACGGCGAGCTGTCGGGCCCGGATCAGGAGGTCGAAGCGGAGAATCAGGGTTAACAGGAACAAGCAAGGAGCGATGAAACACGGGATGTACACGAAGAGACCTAGGCAAAGTCAAACGATAGGTCACCGGATTGATGACCGTCTCCACAGGAAAAGGACCCAGGAAACGTTGATCAAGCTTGCGGTGAATTCTCCCTGGAAACAAGTACTTGGTGGAGAGCCAAACCCGATCTCCAACAGCTAACGGCGGCGTGTCGCGACGAGAGCGGTCTGCAACCCTCTTGTAGTCGTCCTTGGCCTTAGTCAAATGGTGCTTAACCATCTCTTGGACAGACTGGAGTTCGGTTAAGTAGTCTTCTGCAACTGGAACTGGAGAATCGAGGAGCGTGAGCGGGAAAAACCTGGGATGATAGCCGTAGTTGGCAAAAAACGGAGTGGTCTGAGTGGAAGTGTGCTGAGAGTTGTTGAAAGCGAATTCGGCCACGGAGAGATATTTGGACCAATCGTTCTGTTGGTCGTTGATGAAACAACGCAAATACTGTTCCAGAATGCCAATCACTTTCTCTGTACCCCCATCAGTCTCTGGGTGATGCGTGGAGGCTAGATTAACTTGGACTTGAAGTGCAGACATGAGTTCTCTCCAGAACTCCGAGGTGAACTGGGTTCCTCGGTCGGACACTATTTTGTCAGGCAAACCGTGTAGCCGGAAGATATGTTGAATGAACAGCTGAGCAGTGACCTTGGCTGTTGGTATTCTTCGGCAAGGAATGAAATGTGCCATTTTGGTCAGCATGTCCACCACGACAAAGACAACGGTGTAGCCGGCAGAAACAGGTAGACAAGTCAAGAAGTCCATGGAAATAGCTCCCCAGGGTCTTTCCGGCGTGGGTAAAGGCTGTAATAATCCCGGAGGGGCTCCTGTGGCATGTTTTGCCTGACGGCACCGTACACAGGAATTCACATAGGATTGCACATCATGGCGAAGCCTGGGCCACCAGAAAGTCCGAGACACTAAGTGAAGAGTCTTAAAGAAACCAAAATGACCTGCCGCAGGGTTATCATGGCATTGAGTCAGGATGAGACCCCGGAGTGGGCCTGCTGGAACATATAACAGGTTGCGGAAGCGTAATAGTCCCTCGGACAAGGTCCAAGGTGAGTCGGGACCCACCTCTTGTCTCTTCCGTATCGCAAAGTCATCTAGTTGTTGCGCTTCCCGAATCTGTCGCCGTAGATCTACTGGATTGTGCATGGCTGCGATCGATTCGAGAGGCAGAATGGTTCGAAGCGGTAAGGGATCCTTGATCTGTAGATACTCAGGTTTACGGGACAGGGCATCTGCTCTTTTGTTGTACCCTTTCGGAATGTAGGTGACTTTGAAGTTGAATCGAGCGAAGAACAAAGACCAACGGATCTGACGTTGATTCAATTTCCTGGCAGATTGCAAAAATTCCAAGTTTTTATGGTCAGTCCGAACTTCAACTTGGTAGCGGGCTCCTTCCAGGTGGTGTCTCCAGGTCTCAAAAGCAGTCTTGATGGCCAATAGTTCCTTTTCCCAAA
This sequence comes from Bothrops alternatus, assembly GCA_034064705.1. Lineage (NCBI taxonomy): Eukaryota > Metazoa > Chordata > Lepidosauria > Squamata > Viperidae > Bothrops > Bothrops alternatus. The sequence continues at coordinate 798,557 of JARGCV010000074.1, read as the reverse complement.
TGGTATAATGGCGTTCGGAGGGAGTTAGTTTCCTGGAGTAATAAGCACACGGGAACAGGAGGCCGCCATCTTGGCGTGTTTGAAGTAGCACGGCCCCTACCGCAACATCTGAGGCGTCAGCCTCCACTACAAAGGGACGACAAGGATCTGGATACTTGAGAATGGGTTCTTGAACAAAAGCCTTTTTGAGGGTCTGAAACGCCTGTTGCTCGGCATCGCCCCACTGGAACTTAATGCCTTTCCGTAACAGTCGAGTAAGGGGCGCAGTCAAGGTAGAAAATCTTGGAATAAATATCCTGTAATAGTTCGCAAATCCCAAAAGTCTTTGGACATCTTTTGCTTTACACGGTGGTTGCCAGGTTTGCAAGGCCTCAACCTTGCCAGGGTCCATGGCGATGCCTTGTGGAGAAATCACATGTCCCAGAAACTCAATGGTGGTTTGATAGAATTGACATTTCTCTAACTTGGCGTAAAGGTGATGCTCTCTCAAGCGTTGCAAAACTCGCCGGAGATGCTGAAGATGAGTTGCTCGTGACGGGGAATAAATCAGGATGTCATCAAGGTAAACCACCACAAATTGATCTAATAAATCCCGGAAGATGTCATTCATGAAATGTTGAAAGACGGCCGGAGCATTGGTGAGTCCAAAGGGCATAACGGTATACTCAAAATGACCATACCTGGTTCCAAACGCGGTCTTCCACTCGTCCCCCTCTCGAATGCGAACCAGGTTGTAAGCACCCCTTAAATCTATCTTGGTGAAGATGGTCGCTGATCGGAGACGGTCCATGAGATCAGGAATCAAAGGCAGAGGGTACCGGTTGCACACCATGATGGCATTGAGCTTGCGATAGTCACAGCATAGGCGTAAATCTCCGGTTTTCTTCTTCACGAATAACACAGGAGCTGACAAAGGCGAGGAAGAGGGACGAATGAAACCCCTGGCCAGGTTTTTGTCCACAAAGTCTTTCAATGCGGCCAACTCGGGTTCTGACATGGAGTAAAGGCGTCCCCTTGGAAGCTTGGCATTTGGTAGCAAATCAATGGCACAGTCATATGGTCTATGCGGAGGCAATTGGTCTGCCTCTTTCTCATTGAATATATCTGCAAAGTCCGCTAGATCGGCCGGCAAGGTGATGTCAGGGTGGGATGGTAGCTGGGCTGCACAAACTTGGCGTACGTGGTCTACGCATTGCAAACTGGGAAATGAAACAAAGTTCTGGGACCACACCACACAAGGATCATGGGTTCTCAACCAGGCTAGGCCGAGAACTAAGGGGAAATGAAGTCCCTTGGTAACATAGAATTGGATGGCTTCTTCATGTTGTCCTATGACCAGGCGTATGGGCTGGGTCATAAACTTGATCGGTCCAGACAACAACTCACGACCATCGATTGTCTCAACCAACATAGGCGGCTTCACGGAGCACAAAGGTATGGCATGCTGACGAGCGAAAGCTTCATTCATGAAATTGGTGGTGGCTCCAGAATCCAACAAGGCGTGGGCCGGAATGCCCTGGGCATGATTTCCCAGAAGTATATTGGTTGCTAGGATCAGATGTCTCGGAGGACCGGGGTCGTTGTCTGCGGAACTGGAACTGGGTTTGGCGCCTGCCCGACCCAATGTTTCCATTAGGCCGGGCTCTGGCCGTTTCCCGGCAAGGTGGCTTGAAACTGCTGAGTGGAAGGCCTAGCTGGAACAGGAGTAGGACCTGCCGTACCACGTCTTTTCTGGGGGCAGGCCATAACGAAGTGACCCATCTCTCCACAGTACAGGCACAAGCCCTCAGCTCTCCGTCTTGCCTTCTCAGCCTCGGTCAAACGAGATCTGGCTGCACCAAGATCCATGGGCTCATCTCTGGTCATGGGTGCAGGGCGCCTCTCAGTGTAAGCCGGCTCTGTTTGGAAAATACGTCTGGGTGCCGGGATAGGTGGAGCGATAGGTAGGGTCTGGAATCCTCTGCGTGGTGCAGGAACTGGCTTGGCACTTCCAGTGACTGGAACCATCTGTTTGACCAGGCGGGCATCCATGGCTTGCGTTTGCGCCTCAATAGCCAAACAATGTTGGTATAATGCATCCAGGGTCGCAGGTATTACAGTAGTTTTCAATCCATTCAAGATCTGAGAAGACAGGCCATCTTGAAAGATTTCCATGAGAGCCTCATCATTCCAATTAATTTCTTGAGCTAGGCGGCGAAAATCTGATATATAGTCCGCTACGCAGCGCGATCCTTGACGTAGCTCTCGTATCCGCCGGGTGGCATTTTGTCTACGAAGGGGGTCAACAAATTCTCTTTCCATCAGCTGGCAGAATCCTGCATAATTGCGCAGGACAGGATCTTGTCCGTCTATCAGAGGAGACGACCAATCAGCAGCTGTCCCAGAGAGTAAACTTAAAATGAAAGCTACTTTCGTTTCATCAAGCTGGAAGTCTGCTGGAGTTGAGGCAATGAATGTTTTGCATTGGTTTAAAAAAGCTGGAAATTTACTACGCTCTCCAGTAAACTTATCAGGCAAGGCTAAATAACATCTGCTCCGTCTGGGAGGGGGGGCTGGAGCTGGGGCTCCTGCAGCTTGCTGAATCTGCTGTTGCAAATGTCCAATTTGTTGCTGGAGAGTTTGAACTAATAGATGCAGAGCCGGGTTATCAGCGAGGAGTTGCTCCATGACGTCACTGAAAGCTCGGACTAATTTTCGTCTTTTCTGTTCGTTTTGGTCACGAGCAATCTGTTATGTCTGGCCTCTCGCAGCTCATTAAAATCCACGTAAATATGTATTTAAGAGGTTTATTTAATACATTTCAAAAGGATTCATTTCAAAGCAAGCTGCTGGCATTATGTTGGCCTGAACGGCCAAATCAGATCTATTTACATTTAGATAAACAGGCTCTCCTCCTCCTACATCCCAATTAACTTACTCTTTCTTCATCACATTGTCCAAGATCTCATTATTCTTCGATAGGTTTTCAAAACACCAGAAAACTGAGTTCCAAAACACTGCCAAAGTTTTCAGCCCACTCCTTGATTAACGTTGCTCGTGACAAAAGCGTAGTCTTTCTTTCCCCTTCTAATATAGTGTCCGATACGTCACTTCCCCAATTACTTCCTTTTTCCAGTTAACTGACACCTTCGCTTATCAAACCTTCGGAACCTCGGATTAATCCATTTATCTTCTTGTTCTAAATCTGACTCATCATTTTGAGAATCTGATTCAGAATGCATACAAAGCTCTTCATTGTCTATCTCAGCTGCCGGGAGGGGAAACCACCCAGAGGGGCCTGGCTGCTGATCCTCGGCTGCCGGGAGGGGAAAACACCCAGAGGGGCCTGGCTGCTGATCCTCGGCTGCCAGGAGGGAAAAACACCCAGAGGGACCTGGCTGCTGATCCTCATCCTCTGATACTTCCCAAGCTGGTTCAGGGACACTCACAACAATAACTATTGTTGTTGTTGTTAGTTGCGAAGTCATGTCCGACCCATCGTGACCCCATGGACAATGTTCCTCCAGGCCTTCCTGTCCTCTACTATCTTCTGGAGTACATTTAAGCTCACGCCTGTTGCTTCAGTGACTCCATCCAGCCACCTCATTCTCTGTTGTCCCCTTCTTATCTTGCCCTCAATCTTTCCCAGCATTAGGTTCTTCTCCAGTGAGTACTTCCTTCTCATTAGGTGGCCAAAGTATTTGAGTTTCAACTTCAGGATCTGGCCTCCTAAAGAGCAGTCAGAGTTGATCTCCTCTAGGACTGACCCGTTTCATCACCTTGCAGTCCAGAAGACTCGCAGGAGTCTTCTCCAGCATCATAGTTCAAAGGCCTCAATTTTTGACGCTCAGCCTTTCTTATGGGCCAACTTTCACAGCCATACATTGCAACTGGGAAAACCATGGCCTTGACTATACGCACTTTTGTTGGCAGGATGATGTCTCTGCTTTTTAGTATGCTTTCTAGATTTGCCACATACTGCCCTCTTTCTGCCTACCAGAAATTCCAAGTTTCAATTGCTCTTTGACCTCTGGAAAGGAGTCCTTCCCTTCTGCAATTCCAGGTTACTTTCCACCACATTTGGAGTAGGAAGTGGCAATGAGGCAAGGGAATAGAGGTTTGTATTCAAAGCAGAAGAGTTTGTGTCATTCTCTGAACTTGGTTGTTGGTTTGCAAGCATTTCATTACCCAACTAGATAACACCATCAGTCTGAGTGAGTATGAGGTTTGCTTCCTGTTTACACAGGAGATCAGGAGAAACAAACTTCGGATACTCCATTGACTTAGAAGCTTGGCAAAAATTATGGGACAGAAATATTAAACTGACTAAAGCAACTTCATATAAAGAAAACCTGTGTAAAATGTTTTATAGATGGCACATGACACCAGTAAGGTTAGCAAAAATGTTTAAAAATGATTCGAATAACTGTTGGAAATGTAAACAAAAGCCAGGTACCTATTATTATATCTGGTGGGTATGTCCTAGTGCAAAGAAATTTTGGTTTAAGATTCATACATGGCTGGAAAAGATGACTAAAACACAGAATTTAGGCCAGAATTGTTTTTTTTTTTAGGAATACTAGGATCTAATTACGGGAAAGAGAATGAGTATTTAATATTACATATATTGACAGCTGCGAGAATAGCATTTGCCCAATAGTGGAAAAATGAAGATTTACCATCTGATGAGATTATAATTAGGAAAATCCTAGAATGTGCAGAAATGGACAGATTAACACTAGAGATTAAAGAGAAAGAAGACTCAGTCTATTTTAAAACATGGGAAAATGTTTACCAATGGTTAGCAAAATGAGTTAACAAAAACTGCTTGTAAAACCTATTAAGATAATTGACTTTCTTTTTTGATTAATTGATATGTTTTATAATTTTTGTTGACTACAGTTACTTATTATTATATTAATTAACCCTGTTGAATACTTGTATCCGGACAATAGTTTGCTTGCTAAAGCGTGGAATGTTATTGGGGGCAACCCCATTGTTGTACCCATTCCCACCCTAATCCCTTCCTTGAACCCTACCCCGAATCCCACTACCTATAATGATCCTTGTTTTCCCTTATCCTGATAAAACTTAATAAAATATTGGGGGGGGGGTAAAAAGGATCAGGAGAAACAGACAAAAAAGCTCAAGGATGTTAAGTAGGAGGAATATTATAATTTATCAATAGTAATATTGTATAGCATAAGGATTTTAGGAGAAGAGATATATAATGCTGGGGATAACAGAGAAGAATAACTTTGTAGTCATGTGCAGGATAAAATAATTCTTCTGAATTACTTCCCGTTGGAAACAATAGGATCTTTACTCAATGGCTAATAATTCTGTTGGATAATTATTCATCTGAATTTTCAACCTAATCTATAGTTGAAAATAATTGTGCCCCAGTTGAATTTCTGGAGATCATAATTGCCTTTCCCCCAAATTAGCAATATTCTAAAATAATTCTCAATGGAATTTGAGGGAACAGCATTCCATTCCCTAACTCTTGATAATAAAGACATTGTGATTAATAAACACACAACATTTAAAAGATGTCATGGGAGAAATATAGAAATGCTGCTAAAAGGATGCATCAGGATATATAATAACTTATTTCTTCATTTCAAACCGAGAGTCCATAAATTGAAAGAATCATAATATCTTTACAACACATCTGTAGATGAGAAAAGGAGAGAACACCTAATCCTAACAGAGAAGGATTCAGCAAGACTTGGAATATCATACAAAACTACAACACAAATGCTTACAACATGCCAATAATTCACAACAGCTGACCACCTTTTTGGAATTGCAACATCTTATTTAGGTATTAATGCAACTCATTCTCTCAGCTGTCATTTTGGAAAATAACCTTAACCTTCTCAATTTGATTGAAGATTTCTCTGGTACAACTGGAAAAAAAAAAGCAGTCTCTGAAAGGAAAGATCATCTGTTTTTCACAAATTGTCTCAGAGAAACAGAATGACATGTTATAACGCTAAAAATCAGAAACCACTTAGTATTATTATTATGACCAATGATTTATTTTGATTGTAGTGATGGAATATTGCTTATTCGTATCTTCAGCAGATTGTATCTAGCTGAAACGTAAGGCAAATAGTATAGATGACAGGATATCTGTGGTTTTCCATAGCCATTTGTGGGGGAGGGAAGATATTTTTCAAATTTGTACATATTCAGGAGTATTAAAGGGAATTTGCTAAATACGTTTCACTTCAAGACACTTTCCTAGCAGCTTCCTTTTCTTTGTGAAAGGGCCTGCTCAGAATTTTGTTAGATACATGATAGATATGAAATAAAAATTAAAAAATAATACGTCTTTCTCCACCACATTGAATATTTATTTATTTAACGTTTTTTTTAATGTATTTTCTGTAGCTGCCCATTAACATGTGACAGAAATAGGATGATGCTATATTGTTTTGTAAACCTGAAAAAAGTAAGTGAATTCAAGTGATACAAAATGCACAGAAGCTGTTACGGATGTCAGGGACCCAGTAGGAAATATCTCCAGACAACTTGTCTCTTAGATTAGTTCATTGATTAAAGACTTCAAGTATATATAAGAATAACTGACACATGGAATGTCCAAATCAATCAGCCCCACATGACTTTATCCTTTCTGGGTTTCCATATCCACAAGGGTTCAAGCTACCATTGCTGCTCTTCTTTTCAATCATGTTTGCCCTCACCCTTTCTGGAAATTTTCTGATCATCTGGGTGGTGATCTCTGACCTTCAATTGCACAAGCCCATGTACTGGTTCCTTTGTCATCTCTCTATCCTGGACATGGCCTTTTCAGCTGTGGTGGTTCCCAAAGTTATTGTAGGCTTCAGTTCCAGAGGAAAAATCATTTCCTTTGCAGGTTGCATCACACAGGTATTGTTTTTTAACTCTGTTGGATGTGCAGAATCTTTTCTTTACACCTTGATGGCTTACGACCGCTTCTTGGCCATTTGTAAGCCACTCCATTATACCAACATTATGAGCTGGAAAGCCTGCCTCTTTCTCTCCTTGGGTACCATAATTGGAGGCAGCCTCAACTCTGCATTTCTGACATCACTCACCTTTCATTTGCCTTATGGAGAGGACAACTATATTGACTATATCTTCTGTGATCCTCCATCCATCCTGAAGCTGGCTTGTGCTGATACAAAACTTAATGAATTGATGATCATCATTGACATGGGTTTTATTGCAATGGCCTGCTTTTTCTTCATCCTAGCCTCTTATGCTTACATCATTACAGCCATTTTGAAGATTAGTAGCAGTGAAGGTCGACACAGAGCATTCTCCACTTGCTCTGCTCATCTTACTGTGGTGTTCCTATACTACCTGCCTCTGTTTTATCGCTATATGAGGCCAGCATCTCAGGACTCCATGGATAGTGTTGTAAGCATGTGCTACACCACCATTACCCCTTTGTTGAACCCAGTGATATATACACTTAGGAACAAGGAGATTAAAATTGCTCTGCTGAAACTCTGAGGTGGGAATTCTGAATAGACAATAGGAAGTATACTCATGTTTATGTTTTTAAAAAGAAACATGGGGAATAGTCAAGTTTATATTTTCTACCAATCACTCTTAAAGTATGGATATGGCTGCTCAAATTCCATAGAAAGCCACAAGGAGCTCATTGGAAAATTGGGGATAGGTTTGAGCTGTGTCCTTCTTAATCTTGGAGTGAGGATGATCTGCTTAGAGGTGTAAACAATCAGCATCTCAAGTTGGACCAATGGTCCTTCCACCTGCAGGAGGTTTCAAGAGAAAGCTTGAACAGATGCTCAGGAAAGGATCTGAGATGTAAACAATGCTGAAGGAAGCCTAAAGCAACCATGCCCAACAGGTGCTGCTTTGTTCTTCTCCTAGAGAAGTCCTCATCCAGCCAAACCTTGAAAACAGTTGTTCACAAAGTCCTTTTTCAGCCAGCTTCTATTAGCTCTGCTGTCTTTGACACAGAAGAGAAAGAATTCCATCACATCATCCTCTCCACTTCATCTTATTAGACTTTTCCTGCACTACTGGCTGAAATTCCACTGCCTCCTACAAGACTTGTGTGAATGGATCTCAATATATGGGGAAAAAATCAAAGGGTAAAAGAATTATTAGGCAACTAATTTTTATTCAAAAGCTACTGTATGGGCGGGTTTATACATGATTGTACCTGTTTGAAATAACTCCTCTGAATATTTTTGTTTGTACTTCTTCCATGCTGTAAGAGTCTCTCCGATATTATAATCTGAATAAACATTGTTCTTTTGCTTTGTTATGCAGGGAACTTGAGCAATAGAGCACATCGTATGTTCAATTTGCAGATACCACACATAGCTCTTTCTCTCTAAACACAGCAGAGATAGTAAGAAGATAATTATGCAGTCTTTTACCCTGACTTGTAATGATGCTGACATTTTTCTGGGGAGCAAAAATAATGTGGAAATACTGCTGCTTTCTCTTTTGTTCCCTGTCAATAATCATACAGTGCAGCTGTCTCCTATAGTGAGTTACTGAATTTCAGGTGGACACTGCACAGAACTGCATACAAAAAAACTCAAGATGGTAGCTTCATTGGGGTTCTACATGGCGATCAAACCACCATGTTGACTTTTTGGACCAATTCTTTGAATGCCCTGGCAATGTATATACCTAAAACCATAAGATGAAGTAAACGTATTGGGGAATGGAAAGAGTTAATCTAATAATATAATATAATATAATATAATATAATATAATATAATATAATATAATATAATATAATATAATATAATACAATACAATACAATACAATACAATACAATACAATACAATACAATACAATACAATACAATACAATACAATACAATACAATACAATACAATACAATACAATACAATACAATACAATACAATACAATACAATACAATACAATACAATACAATATAATATAATATAATATAATATAATATAATAATAAAGTTGGAAGGGACCTTGGAGGTCATCGAGTCCAACTCCCTGCTCAGTCAGGAAACCCTACACCATTTTATTTATTTTGCTTTATTTTGGTTGCTGGTGTTGTTGCAATGGAAGAGGCTTATCACAAGTCTCGTTTGATGCATCCTTCCTTAGTCTAGGGATCCTGACCTTATGACAGGTTTTGTATATGGGGGCCCAGAGGTATCTTTCTTCCCTTACATAAATCTATTTCCCTATTATACTTATATTTAAATCCAGACTCTCTTTATTTTGATTGGGAGAAAAATGGTACCAAGGATGGAAGAACCTTATTGGTTATTTAAAAAGAAGAGAGGGAGGGAGAGAGAGAGGGGGAGAGGGAGAAGGAGGAGGAGGATTTGCATAGATTGTCATCACTCATAATGTCTTCTATTAATTATACACTTAAATTCTGCCATTATTCAATGTATCTTGACACTGAAATCAGAGGGAAAATATGGAAAAGAATACATGTCTGGTGTTATAAATTTTAAAAAATCTTTAATTCAAGATTCTTAGCAAGGGAATGTTTTTTCCTGAATATCTCTTTACATGCTTCTCCCATGCTTTAGGAATCTCTTTCATATTGCCATTTCAATAAACTGTCATGGTTCTGATAGATGAGACCAATTAAAAGAACTTCAAGGCAAAGAATTCTTCCTCAAAGAACATTTTTATTTCACTACAAAATAGCGGCACATACAAAGGTGAACCCAAGACTAAATTCCCCTCCCCTTGGTTACAAAGTTGCAAGTTGCAATTCCCACCCCACTTAGAAGTCATAAAACACATTCACCAATTGTTACTAAACATGGGCACTCCTCCCAGATCTCCAGCCCACTAAAATGTTATCATTAATGACCTTGGTTCCCATACTTGAGAATTAATTATGGCTAGCTTGAAACTACACTTCCCCTCTTCTTCTATTCTAAATATGTGGCAACTGAAAACGAAATGAAAATGGCTTCAGTTCAATTCATTGCAGAGTTGGCATTAACATTGTATGTGTGTGACTTTATTCATTAAACTTGAAATATAGCACAGGATTAAGAAAACTTGATATTCAGTGTAGCTGTGTGTTTCCTAATAAAAATGTCAAATATTTTGACAAGCAAACTTGTATATGATTCCATTCTTTGTTAAATCTGAATTTTCTCTACTGCAGTTGGAATATTTGGGAAAGAAGCATTCTTGGTATCTTCTGATACTTGATAAATAATTTTTTAGCCTGCCCCCATTCCAGTCATCTCAAGGCTAAATGAAACAATTATATATGATTCAACAATATTATCTTTTATACAGGAGAATTTTTTAGAAAATGAACAGCAAAATGTTATTATTGTCATTCATGAAAAATTATGTCCAATTTCTTATATTTAAAAAGAAAAATAAGATGATTCAATTACAGTGACAATGGGTGCCTCCTTGGCAGAACTGAAGAACCAGACCTTCCTTGAGAAATTTGTCTCTGTGCTTACTAAGTTTCAATATTGACTTGATGGCACATGTTCATGATTATTGTATGGCAGTGGACAGCAGCACCCACAATAGAAGTCAAGATAGTGGCTCTCTTGGTGTTATGTCATGTGGTTGCAGCCACTATGGTGACATTTAAGATCAAATCTTTGAAAACCCTTTGTCCGGCACAAGTGAACAGGAAGAAGAGCTGAGTTCTATTCATTTCAAATTTATTACGTCTTACCTATACACATGAATCTGATCTACTAATGGTCAAGAGAAATTGCCACTAGATAAGAAACAGTGGAATTCACACAGGGTTGGACTAAGATCTCTTGTGGGAGTGTACCACCTCCAAACTGATGACACATTTGACCCTGCTTTAGGGGCTCCACCTGGTCCTCTCCTACATCAGAGGAATGAACATGATGGCTCCTTAGAGATAACTTTTGTTATCCTTTTTTGCAACTATAAATTAATGCAACATACATTTCCTTGGACCTTTTGTTTCCACTGCAAACGTAACTACCAAAATGAACAGGTCCTTTTCCAAATCAAAATTAACATACAATCATAGACTAAAACGAGAAATAATGTTTAGCCAAAAGGGAGTACTCTGGTACAAGGCCAGATCACATACATTAGAGGTACAATTTTAGTAAAGTATACCCAAGAATTAACTGAATCCTGGTGTTTCTTCCTAAAAACATATGTATGTATCCAGAATACATGAAACTTTAAGATCTGCTATATCATTATGACTTGCGATGTTTCCTGACTAGGGCAGCAAACCTCGCTGCCCAAGATGAGTAAAAATAAATCAGGAAAGAGACAAGATGGATCATGGATTTCAAGACAAAGTCAAGATTATGATTGATCAAGGGGAAAGCTGAAATTCTAACTATGCATTTGGAGGAGGAAAAAGTTAACCCAAATGGTAAGGCAGAAAAATGACTGACAATCAATTCTGGAGTAAAAAGAATTGTTCTGAATTAATTCCTATTGGAAACAATAGGAGCATAACTCATGGCTAATCATTTCTTTGATTATTATGTGTGCAAACTTTCAAATTTACTAATTGTTTGAAAGTAATTGTTCCCCAGTAGACTTTCTGGCAATCATAATTGCCTCTCTCTTAAATCAGCAATATTTAAAATAATAATAAAATAATATCTCTAGGGAATAAAGGTGTGCACTATCTCTAGGGAATAAAGAGTGTTTGCTGAAGATGCAATATTTTTAAAAGATATGGAAACAGAAGTATCTAAATGCTCCCACCTGGAGAAATAAAGATACACGAGTCTGCCTAATTCTTCACTTCACACTGAAAGGTCATATCAAGCAGGAGTTCATCACAACATCACAACAGACCAAAGCTCTCTGGATGGAAAAGAATGAAAGCACCTACTCCTAATTGAGAAGGTATCTAAAGACTTGGAATAACATATAAGCTTAAATAACTCACAATATATAAGCTTAAAACAAGCTAATTTTTCAAACTAGCTGGTTGCTTTTTTTGGAACTTCAACACCTTGCAATTCAGTCTCCCATTTTGTAAAGAAGTTCTTAAGATGGTTCCCTGCATTCTCAGTCTGGCTGAAGATCTCCTTCTCCTCAAATAAAATTGCAGTCTCTGAAAAGAAAGATCATCTGCTTTACATAAATTACGCAATGGAAACTCAATGGCATTTTTAGCTATAAAGCTAAAAATCAGAAAGCAAATCGTTTAAATGCACATCAATAGCTTCCATCTGCTGTTCTGCAACTGCATTAGCAATTTGTGGCTGTCCTGACAAAGATATAATTTTGCCAATTGCAATCCATTTTACATGAGCAACCACAGAGCAGGTGGAATTCAATAGCTTCTTCCCCAACATATTCATGGTGTTGGAAATGGTCACTGAAATGAAAGTTATGCCCCTCAAAGGAATAATCGACTGAGTGAGTTCAAAGGTCTCTTTGGTGCTGTGTCACTGTATGATTGCTGATTGCTAATTTATTGTTAGGGTGTATGATTGTTATGATTGAATATTGTTTCTTTGTATCACCAGCAGACTGTTCAGGTTTGCTAGAGACAACTCACTAAATAAGAATTCCACCTCAAAATACTTTTCAAGGAGCTTTCTTTTATTAGTGGACTGTTCCCTATTTGATAGATGATAAATACATATGAAATAAAAGGAAAAAGAACAGTTTTTTCTCCATCACATTGAATATTTATTAATTTAATAGTTGTTAAATGTTTTTATACAGCGGTGCCTTGACATACGACAGAATAAGGATGATGTGATATTGTTTTCTACATCTGGAACAAAAGTGCACAAATTCAAGTCTAACAAATTACTCAGAAACTCTCAGAGACATCTACTCAGTAGTAACTAACTACAGGCAAAGTGCTCCATTAGATTGACTCATTGCTCAATCTGGATACGTATAAGAATAACTGACACATGGAATGTCCAAATCAATCAGCCCCACATGACTTTATCCTTTCTGGGTTTCCATATCCACAAGGGTTCAAGCTACCATTGCTGCTCTTCTTTTCAATCATGTTTGCCCTCACCCTTTTTGGAAATTTTCTGATCATATGGGTGGTGATCTCTGACCTTCAATTGCACAAGCCCATGTACTGGTTCCTTTGTCATCTCTCTATCCTGGACATGGCCTTTTCAGCTGTGGTGGTTCCCAAAGTTATTGTAGACTTCAGTTCCAGAGGAAAAATCATTTCCTTTGCAGATTGCATCACACAGGTATTGTTTCTTAACTCTGTTGGATGTGCAGAATCTTTTCTTTACACCTTGATGTCTTACGACCGCTTCTTGGCCATTTGTAAGCCACTCCATTATACCAACATTATGAGCTGGAAAGCCTGCCTCTTTCTCTCCTTGGGTGCCATAATTGGAGGCAGCCTCAACTCTGCATTTCTGACATCACTCACCTTTCATTTGCCTTATGGAGAGGACAACTATATTGACTATATCTTCTGTGATGCTCCATCCATTCTGAAGCTGGCTTGTGCTGATACAAAACTTAATGAATTGATGATCATCATTGACATGGGTTTTATTGCAATGGCCTGCTTTTTCTTCATCCTAGCCTCTTATGCTTACATCATCACAGCCATTTTGAAGATTAGTAGCAGTGAAGGTCGACACAGAGCATTCTCCACTTGCTCTGCTCATCTTACTGTGGTGTTCCTATACTACCTGCCTGTGTTTTATCGCTATATGAGGCCAGCATCTCAGGACTCCATGGATAGTGTTGTAAGCATGTGCTACACCACCATTACCCCTTTGTTGAACCCAGTGATATATACACTTAGGAACAAGGAGATTAAAATTGCTCTGCTGAAACTCTGGAGTGGGAATTCTGAATAGACAATAGGAAGTATACTCATGTTTATGTTTTTAAAAAGAAACATGGGGAATAGTCAAGTTTATATAATCCTTTCAGGGTGGAAATCTGAATTTTATGGATCTACTGAAATTTTCTACCAATCACTCTTAAAGTATGGATATGGCTGCTCAAATTCCATAGAAAGCCACAAGGAGCTCATTGGAAAATTGGGGATAGGTCTGAGCTGTGTCCTTCTTAATCTTGGAGTGAGGATGATCTGCTTAGAGGTGTAAACAATCAGCATCTCAAGTTGGACCAATGGTCCTTCCACCTGCAGGAGGTTTCAAGAGAAAGCTTGAACAGATGCTCAGGAAAGGATCTGAGATGTAAACAATGCTGAAGGAAGCCTAAAGCAACCATGCCCAACAGGTGCTGCTTTGTTCTTCTCCTAGAGAAGTCCTCATCCAGCCAAACCTTGAAAACAGTTGTTCACAAAGTCCTTTTTCAGCCAGCTTCTGTTAGCTCTGCTGTCTTTGACACAGAAGAGAAAGAATTCCATCACATCATCCTCTCCACTGCATCTCATTAGACTTTTCCTGCACTACTGGCTGAAATTCCACTGCCTCCTACAAGACTTGTGTGAATGGATCTCAATATATAGGGAAAAAAAATCAAAGGGTAAAAGAATTATTAGGCAACTAATTTTTATTCAAAAGCTACTGTATGGGCGAGTTTATACATGATTGTACCTGTTTGAAATAACTCCTCTGAATATTTTTGTTTGTACTTCTTCCATGCGGTAAGAGTCTCTCCGATATTATAATCTGAATAAACATTGTTTTTTTGCTTTGTTATGCAGGGAACTTGAGCAATAGAGCACATTGTATGTTCAATTTGCAGATACCACGCATAGCTCTTTCTCTCTAAACACAGCAGAGATAGTAAGAATATAATTATGCAGTCTTTTACCCTGACTTGTAATGATGCTGACTTTTTTCTGGGGAGCAAAAATAATGTGGAAATACTGCTGCTTTCTCTTTTCTTCCCTGTCAATAATCATACAGTGCAGCTGTCTCCTGTAGTGAGTTATTGAATTTCAGGTGGACACTGCACAGAACTGCATATAAAAAAACTCAAGATGGTAGCTTCATTGGGGTTCTACATGGGGCTCAAACCACCATGTTGACTTTTTGGACCAATTCTTTGAATGCCCTGGCAATGTATATACCTAAAACCATAAGATGAAGTAAACGTATTGGGGAATGGAAAGAGTTAATCTAATAATATAATATAATATAATATAATATAGTATAGTATAGTATAGTATAGTATAGTATAGTATAGTATAGTATAGTATAGTATAGTATAGTACAGTACAGTACAGTACAGTACAGTACAGTACAGTACAGTACAGTACAGTACAGTACAGTACAGTACAGTACAGTACAGTACAGTACAGTACAATACAGTACAATACAATACAATACAATACAATACAATACAATACAATACAATACAATACAATACAATACAATACAATACAATACAATACAATATAATATAATATAATATAATATAATATAATATAATAATAAAGTTGGAAGGGACCTTGGAGGTCATCGAGTCCAACCCCCTGCTCAGGCAGGAAACCCTACACCATTTTATTTATTTTGCTTTATTTTGGTTGCTGGTGTTGTTGCAATGGAAGCGGCTTATCACAAGTCTCGTTTGATGCATCCTTCCTTAGTCTAGGGATCCTGACCTTATGACAGGTTTTGTATATGGGGGCCCAGAGGTATCTTTCTTCCCTTACATAAATCTATTTCCCTATTATGCTTAAATCCAAACTCTCTTTATTTTGATTGGGAGAAAAATGGTACCAAGGATGGAAGAACCTTATTGGTTATTTAAAAAGAAGAGAGGGAGGGGGAGAGAGAGAGTGGGAGAGGGAGAGGGAGGAGGAGGATTTGCATAGATTGTCATCACTCATAATGTCTTCTATTAATTATACACTTAAATTCTGCCATTATTCAATGTATCTTGACACTGAAATCAGAGGGAAAATATGGAAAAGAATACATGTCTGGTGTTATAAATTTTAAAAAATCTTTAATTCAAGATTCTTAGCAAGGGAATGTTTTTTCCTGAATATCTCTTTACATGCTTCTCCCATGCTTTAGGAATCTCTTTCATATTGCCATTTCAATAAACTGTCATGGTTCTGATAGATGAGACCAATTAAAAGAACTTCAAGGCAAAGAATTCTTCCTCAAAGAACATTTTTATTTCACTACAAAATAGCGGCACATACAAAGGTGAACCCAAGACTAAATTCCCCTCCCCTTGGTTACAAAGTTGCAAGTTGCAATTCCCACCCCACTTAGAAGTCATAAAACACATTCACCTATTGTTACTAAACATGGGCACTCCTCCCAGATCTCCAGCCCACTAAAATGTTATCATTAATTTAATAGTTGTTAAATGTTTTTATACAGCGGTGCCTTGACATACAACAGAATGAGGATGATGTGATATTGTTTTCTACATCTGGAACAAAAGTGCACACATGGTAAATAAATTCAAGTCTAACAAATTACGCAGAAACTCTCAGAGACGTCTACCCAGTAGTAACTAACTCCAGGCAAAGTGCTCCATTAGATTTACTCATTGCTCAATCTGGATACATATAAGAATAACTGACACATGGAGTGTTCCAATCTATCAGCCCCAAATGAGTTTATCCTCTCTGGGTTTCCATATCCACAAGGGTTCAAACTGCCCTTGCTTCTCTTCTTCTCAATCATGTTCGCCCTCACTCTTTCTGGAAATTCTCTGATCATCTTGATGGTGATCTCTGACCTTCAATTGCACAAGCCCATGTATTGGTTCCTATGTAATCTCTCCATCCTGGACATGACATTATCAGCTGTGGTGGTTCCCAAAGTTATTGCAGGATTCAACATCTTGGAAAGGCTTATATCCTTTTCAGGTTGTGTCACATAGGTATTCTTTTTGAACATTGTTGGGTATGCAGAATGTTTTCTTTTCACCGTAATGTCTTATGACCGCTTCTTGGCCATTTGTAAACCACTTCACTATGGCAACATCATGAGCTGGAAATTGTGTCTCATCTTCTCTCTGGCTACCATAATTGGAGGCTGCATCCACGCTGCCTTTCAAACCTTTCTCACCTTTAGTTTGTCTTATGGAGAGGACAATTATATTGACTATGTCTTCTGTGATGTTCCACCTGTCCTGAAGCTGGCTTGTGGTGACATACATTTTAAAGAACTGATTATCATCATTGACATGGGCTTTGTAACGATGACCTACTTTCTCCTCATCCTAACATCTTATGTTTACATCTTCACGGCCATTTTGAAGATTAGTAGCCGTGAAGGATGGCACAAAGCTTTCTCCACTTGCTCTGCCCATCTTACTGTGGTGTGCTTATACTTCCTCCCTGTGTTCTATCATTATCTGAGGCCGGCTTCTCAGGACTCCACGGATAGTGTGTTAAGTGTGTTCTACACCACCACCACCCCTTTGTTGAACCCACTAATATATACACTTAGGAACAAGGAGATGAAAACTGCTCTGCTGAAACTCTGGCATGGGAATCCAGAATAGATAGCAGGAAGTAAACCCAAGAAATTTTTAAGATTTTTTTAAAAATAGTTTAATTCATGTCATCAAAGCTATTTTATGGCTACACTCAAATTTTCTATTGACAACTATTAAAAAATAGATATAGCTGATCAAATTGCAGAGAAAGCAGATCAGCTGATTAGAAACATGAGCACCAGCAGATTCTTTCAAATCACATAGTGTGTTGTATGGAAAGATTGCGTAAAATATTGCTGCTTCTGTTGTTGTCATGAATAGTAGAAATCAGTGTGCAGTTGTTTCCTGTGGTGACTTGCTGAATTTTAAGAGAATTATTGATCTGAGCAGCAAGGAGTATAAGAATCATTTTCCAGATGATCTTCCCAAGTTTTTCATATCCCCTCCATTCTGATTGGTCTCTCAGTTGACTTAATTTAGTTCCTTCAATCTAATTCAGTCTTTGCTTCTCAACTTCATCACCTATTTCTTGCATTTCACCTATGTGATCTTCTTAATCTGATGTTCCTCACCAAGTCTTGACCTTAAAATTGGACTGTCATACTATGAGAGTTAATATGGATGGAAGAGTGATATGTATCTGAAGGATTAAGAACACTTGCTATTCAGTGTAGCCAGTGGTGGGATTCAAATATGTGAACAACCAGTTCTCTGTGTGATGCCACTTTCTGAAGTCCATTCTGGGACTGGGCAACAAAAAATTAGTTACCGGTTCTGTTGAAGTGGTGCGAACCAGCTGAATCCCACCACTGAGTGTAGCTACATGTTCTCTAATAAAAACATGTCATATATTTTTGCAGACAAACTTGTATATGACTCCTTTCTTTGTTTAAATCTTAATTAGCATGCAGACTGCCCAGGTTCGAATCCCGGAAGGGTGAGTTCTGACTGAAGAGAGTTAAGAAACTCGAAATAGCTATATCAGAAATCCCTTATTTCTTTGTCAACAATTTTAAACAACATATATATATATATATATATGTGCTTGCAGGATGGCTCTGGGTTGAGCTGAAACAAGCAAAAGGAAAGAATGATTCCTTCCTCCCATATTTGGGTTTACAGGGTGCAATCTAAAAAATAAACACTTGACACATATCCTTACTCCCTGACTACTGACAAAGCGGGAGAGAACTTGTGGCTCAATAGGTTAAAGCATCTGCTTAGCATGCAGACTGCCCAGGTTCGAATCCCGGAAGGGTGAGTTCTGACTGAAGAGAGTTAAGAAACTCGAAATAGCTATATCAGAAATCCCTTATTTCTTTGTCAACAATTTTAAACAACATATATATATATATATATGTGCTTGCAGGATGGCTCTGGGTTGAGCTGAAACAAGCAAAAGGAAAGAATGATTCCTTCCTCCCATATTTGGGTTTATAAATAAACACTTTATGTGTGTGTGTGTGTGTGTGTGTGTGTGTGTGTGTCAAGTGGTTATTTTTTAGATTGCACCCTGTAAACCCAAATATGGGAGGAAGACATCATTCTTTCCTTTGCTTGTTTCAGCTCAACCCAGAGCCATCTGCAAGCACAAATATATATATGTTGTTTAAAATTGTTAACAAAGAAATAAGGGATTTCTGAGATAGCTATTTCGAGTTATTTACCTCCCAGAAAGGGAGGTATCCCAGAAAGGGTGAATTCTGACTGAAGAGAGGTAAATAACTCGAAATAGCTATCTCAGAAATCCCTTATTTCTTTGTTAACAATTTTAAACAATATATATATATATATATATATATATATATATATATATATATATATATATATATATATATATATATATATATATATATATATATATATATATATATATATATATATATATATATATATATATATATATATATATATATATATATATATATATGTCTCAAGTGTTTATTTATATGTATATATATGTATATATGTATATATGTATATATGTATATATGTATATATGTATATACATTAAATGAAGAAAAAAGGGTTGGAAAATCAAAAGCAATTTTTAATGTATTTTTTTTATCCATGGGACTAGAATAGAGCTGGAAGGGACCTTGGAGGTCTGCTAGTCTAGCCCCCACTCAAACAAGAGAACCTATACCATCTCAGAAAGTGACTGTCCAGTCTCTTCTTAAAAACCTCCAGTGATGGAGTGCCCACGATTTCTGAAGGCAAGCTGTTCTACTGGTTAATTGTCCTTATTGTTAGGAAGTTTCTCCTTAATTCCAGTTGCTTTTCTCTTTGGTCAGTTTCCAACCATTGTTTCTTGTCCTGCTCTCTGGTGCTTTGGAGAATAATTTGACCCCCTTTTCTTTGTGGCAGCCCCTCAAATACTGGAATGCTGCTATCGATGTCACCCGTTTCTTCTTTTTTTTAGATTGGCCAAACTCAAGTTCTGCAGCTATTCTTCATGTTTTAATCTCCAGGCCTTTGATCATCTTAACTGTTCCTCTCTGAGCTTTTTTTCAGTGTTGTTCAGTGTCAGTTTGTTACATCAAAAACATAAATAAAGTGATTCAATTACAGTGACAATAAGTGAAACAAAGACCTGAAGAACCAGGCTGGTTCTCCTGGAGAAAATCAGTCTATCTGCTCATCAAGGCCCAACATTGATGGAACATGTTCAGCATTATCATGTGGTGGTGGACAAGAATGTCCCCAAGAAAAATAAAAATGATGGATTTCTTGGTTTTATGCCATTTGGTGGCAGCCACCATCTTGACTTTTTGGCCAATTTTTTGAATGCCCACATGTAAAGAGACATATAGACTTGCATAAATCATAAAGTTAGGGGTCTCTACCATTTTTGTCATCTTTTTAACATACCCAACTATAAATGGATACAATATCCATTTCCCTAGTCCTTTTGTTTTCATTGGAATCAACAGAGAATTTTCCAAACCAAATTAATGTAGAATCACAAAATCAAGTGAAAAATAGTATGTAGTCAAAAGGGAAGAATTCTTGAACAAGGCCAGATCATGTACATTAAAGATCCACTTTTAATACTGCATACCCATGAATTAACCAAATCCCTCCTTTTCTTTTTAAAAACAAGTCTTGAAAAAGCACCTTTGGGATTCCTAAAAACACACATCGTATCCAGAATACATTCAGATTACATGAGATAGTAAACTTTGCCTTATCTACATGACCTTTATACTTTTCAAAGATGTGTAAAAATAAATCAGGAAAGAGGCAAGTAAGATCATGGATTCTGAGGTGAGGACAACATTATGACTGATTAAATGTAAATCAGAAATTCTCTCTAGATGTTTGGAGGAGGAAAAAAGTAACACAAATAGTAAGGGGAAAAAATGACTTGGGCGGTCAGCTCTGAGATAAAATCATTGTTCTGAATTAATTCACACTGGAAACCATGGGATCTTAATTCATGACTAATTGATCATTTTTGATTGTGTGTGCAAACTTTTAAATTTATTTATTGTTTGAAAGAAATTGTTCCCCAGTCGACTTTCTGGCAATCATAATTGCCTTTCTCTTAAATCAGCAATATTTTAAAATAACATTCACTAACTCTGGGGAATAAGAGCAGAAGGTTCATCAAAGATGCAATGTTATAAAAACACATGTAAACAGAAGACTCAAAATGTTCCCGTCTGGAGTCATGAAGATTTATGATGCTGCCTAATTCTTCACATTGAGAGGTCTTATTAAGCAGGAGTTAATAATATCCTCAGAACAAAACTCTAAGTACCTCTAGATTTGAAAGGGGGAAAAATATCTCAGTGTAACTGAGAAGAGCTATCATGGCTTGATGGATCTGTATCTCACAATAACTGATTTTTTTAAAAAAAAAACTGAGGCTACATTTGTTGGTTTTTTTGCAATTAATTATGCCAGCTAAAGTTTGGAAAGAAAACATGATATCTTCAACTTATGCTCGGCTTAGGACTCCATCTTGGAGCAACTAAAAGTACATTGCTATCATCAAGACAAAACTTGCTTGTTTTCTGTAATGAGTCCAGGGAACCTAAGAAAGAAAATTAAAAGTTACAAACCTACAAATTTATTCATTGAAATATTTCACCAGCTCTTCTGGGAGCAGCATTGGAACTGCTGTCCTTTCAATTTCACATTGGAAAAGAAGAGAAATGAATTGAGTCACTCCTTCCTCAACATTTTATTTATTTATCAAATTTTAAACCACAGAGAGACACTGAGCATTGTACACCATAGGAATTACAATGTTGGAATAGGTCTGTGAAGAGGCAAATGATGTCCCAAAAATCTATGTACAGTATAATGCTGGTTTGAATGCTGTGCGATGATCCGTGAATCTTCTGGAATTTCAACATAGTTGTTAAAAGGTATATTAGGCTAACGTAAATTATTTTTCGCATTTCACATTTACTTTATGTCACCTACCGGTATGTCTCCCTTATAAGGTGACTCTGGGCCACATGATCGTTTGAAGATGGACATTTTTCAACTTGTATATGGAATGTGTATGTGCATATAAGATGGAAATTTGAGTTGGATCTTGTCCTTCCTATTTTCACATGAGATACTTTCTGATTGATATAAGGAAGAATTGCATGGTTTCCTCCCAAGTGTAAAAGCTGTTTAATTCCCCAGCTCCACACAATCTTCTGTTAGATTGATGGAAGCTTAACTCCCATCTTTTTTCTATGAAGCTTATATGCAGAATCAGATTTCTTCCACCCATGTAAAAGGACTTACATCAACTCCAGAACCATATTTCATTTCCCTATCAGTTTGCTGTGTGAAGGAAAACATTGCAATGATTTTGCTTGGTGGCCTTCATTTCTTCTCAAGAGGTTATCTGGCAAGCAATTTGAAAATGATCTTTCGCTGGCATTTCTAACCTCACCAGCTGAATTGGACATTGGCTCTCTTGTAGCCCAATCTGTTAGTCAGTGGTTAAATATGAACAAGATAAACACAAGATAATTGAAAAAATATGCTTCCGACATCATAATACATTCTTCTTTTCAGCTCTTATTTCTTTCCAAATAACATAGAATTTTGAGACATAAGGAGTATTTCTCTTCCACATGTTCATGGTTGGTCCATAGGGATGCACTCTCTGGATCCATGCAAATGTAGGCAAGATTTTAGATATTAAATTCTTGTTTTTCTGGGCAAGATACAAGATCTTTCAGGAAAATGATTAAGTCTGAAAGGGCATCTCCCACATTGAGACTTAATATAACTCCTTTTATCATAAAATCTCACCTACTCCACAGGTTGGGTGATTAAAGCAAAAGTACTATATGGAGTGCCCAAATCAAACAGCACCAAATGAATTTATCCTCTCTGGGTTTCCTTGTACAGAAGAATTAAAGGTCCCCTTGATTCTCTTCTTCTCAGCCATGTTTGCACTCACCATTTTTGGAAATTCTCTGATCATCTTGGTGGTGATCTCAGACCTTCAACTGCACAAGCCCATGTACTGGTTCCTCTGTCATCTCTCTATCCTGGACATGGCCTTTTCAGCTGTGGTGGTTCCCAAAGTTATTGCAGGCTTCAATTCTAGAGGAAAGATCATTTCTTTTCCAGGATGCATAACAGAGGTGTTCTTGTTTAACTCTGTTGGGTGTGCAGAATGTTTTCTCTACACCTTGATGGGTTATGATCGCTTTTTGGCCATTTGTAAACCACTCCACTATAGCAATATCATGAGCTGGAAAACCTGTTTCACTCTCTCCTTGGGTACCATAATTGGAGGCAGCCTCAATTCTGCATTTCAGACAACTATCACTTTTCATGCACCTTATGGAGAGGACAATTATATTGACTATGTCTTCTGTGACATTCCATCCATCCTTAGGCTGGTGTGTGTGGACATAACATTCAATGAACTGATGTTCATTATTGACATTAATTTTATAACTATGACCTGCTTTCTCCTCATTCTAGCCTCTTATGCGTATATCATCACAGCCATTTTGAAGATCAGTAGCAGTGTAGGACAGCAGAAAGCCTTCTCCACTTGCACTGCTCATCTTACTGTGGTGTACATTTATTTCCTTCCTGTGTTTTATCGTTATATGAGGCCATCTTCTCAGGACTCCATGGATAGTGTAGTAAGTGTGTTCTACACCACCATCACCCCTTTGTTAAACCCACTAATATATACACTTAGAAACAAGGAGATGAAAACTGCTCTGCTGAAACTCTGGAGTGGGAATCCAGAGTAGACAGCAGGAAGTAAACCCAAGACATTTTTTAACATTTTTAAAAAAACAAAATATGGTGAATAGTCAAATTGATGTCATCATTTCCAGATGGAATTCAGAGCTACTTAATTCTACTTTTCTATTGACTGATCTTAAATAATGAATATAGCTGGCCAAATTGCATAGAAAGCAAGCATAATAACATAGCAAGCATAATAACACAACATCCCTTACATTAATAACCCATTGCAGATGGTCCGCTGACTTTTGCTGATTTCTGCTGACCTTTGCTGACCTTTTACTGACTTCCTTCTGACCTACTTTCCACATATACCCGTGTACATTGGAACCCATATCCATCAGCTACTTTTCAGTTCACTATTTCTCCCACGGTTACAATATTCATGTTCCAAATATACATAGAACTATCTACTTTGCAATTTCATATTGCACGAAGCTCAGCAGATTACAAATAGTATGTTCGTATTGTGAAACAGCATAAAGTTCAAATCACTTCTGTGAGGGCCTATTTCAGGTTTGTTCTAGCCTCACCTTGTTATATGAGGAGGGGGCTCTATTTTCATCTCCCACAATGCTTTCCAAGGTAAGTTAGAGAAGGATGAGCTGGCTTCACACCAGAGAGAGAGAGCTGAGCAATTCTTCCTGCAGTGTCATCCCAAGTCCCCTCCCTTCCCAGAGCCTCCTCACAAATGGGCACCGCAACCAGGAAGGTTCACAGTGCTCAGGAATCTGCCTGCCTGCACAGAGCACCAACTCGTCTCCCCACCAAAGTGGTACCTATCTATCTACTTGCATAGAACATGCTTTTGACACAAACCACTGGAGCAGAAACCATATCCAGCCTCATTAAGCCACTGAGCCACCCCACCCATTCTAAAGTTAGATTTGCAGATAATATGGATAATTTATTTCTGTAAATACAGCAGAGCCATTAATCATGAAACCTTTTTTCCACTTACAAGAATATTCTTGTAATGAAGCCCACACTTTCCAGAAAAGCAAAGCCATGGTAAAATACTGCTGCTTTCTCTGGTGATCTTGCCAAGATCTATGGAGATCTGTTTGCAATGTCTCCTATAGTGAGTTACTGAATTTCAGGAGGACATTTGCCCTAAGCAGTAAGGAATATGAGAATCCTTCTTCCAGATGATCTTTACTTGAGAAACAAGATCTTCCCAAGTATCTATGGAGATTTGCAGTCATCCAGATCATAGTTGTTCCAAAGATGCTTTTTCACAAAGCAACTGGACTTTCTTGTTTTTCCTCTGAAGATGTTTCGCTTCTCATCTAGGAAGCATCTTCAGCTCTGAAGAAGCTGAAGGAGCTTCTTGGATGAGAAGCAAAATGTCTTCAAAGAAAAACAAGGAAGTTCAGTTGCCTCATGACTGCCCAAGTTTATCATGTCTTCTCTATTCTCAATGGCCTCTTAGTTTTCTTCACTTGGCTGCTTCTGTCTAATTTAATCTGAATTCTCAACTTTATCACATATGTCTTATATTCCAATGATGAGATCTTTTTAATCTATTGTTCCTGACCACGTTTTTGTTGTCCAGTCACTAAGTCATCTCTGACCCATAGACAACAACATGCCAAGACCCTCTATCCTCCATTGTCTCTCAGAGTTTGCCCAAATTCATGTTCCCTAATAAAAACATCAAATATTTTTGCAGACAAACTTGCATGTGATTCCATTCTTGGTTTAAAACCTAATTTACTCTTTTGCAATTAGAATAATTTGGGAAAGAACCATTTCTTTTAACTTTTAATACTTCTTTACTGAGTTTGTAGCCCACTCCTTTTCCAGATATCTCAAGACTAAACTAAATCAACAGTACAGGATTCAACAATGTTATTTTTTCTAATGAAGAAAAAAAATGATGGAAAATAAAAAGTAATTTTTTACGATCCTTGGTGCTCTCTGAGCTTGGTTTTTTTTCTTATAGACATTTTATTACCTAAACTAGCTAACATCATCAATGCTAGTCTGCAAGAAAACAATCAAGCTCAGAGAGCAGCAAGGAACCCTCATTTCAACCCTGAGCTACAAATGTTCACCTTTATTTTATTTATTTTTTATTCATTGGAACTGTTGTCCCGTGTCAATTTCTGATATTAAAAACATAAATAAGATGATTAAATAATCATAATCTTAATCACAATCACAATCATAATAGAGTTGGAAGGGACCTTGGAGGTCTTCTAGTCCAACCCCCGGCTCAGGCAGAAAACCCTATACCATTTCAGACAAATGGTTGTCCAACCTGGCTCCCTGCCACGTGTCAACTGCCCTGCTCGAGTTCCTGGACGTTGTCGCCGCAGTGGCGGTTGAGGTCCCCAGGCTAATAGTCATGGGTGACTTCAACCTGCCGTCTGTGGGCAGGACGTCCGGGGGAGCTCGAAAGTTCATGGCTTCCATGGCAGCCATGGACCTGACCCAGGTAATTCAAGGCCCCACACATACAGGGGGGAACATGCTTGACCTGGTTTTTGTCTCTGGACAGTGGCTGAGTGGTCAGAATATAGGGGATATAGTTATTGAGCCCCTGCCATGGTCTGACCACTCTCTCCTTCGCTTGGACTTTCTGACCGCTGCACCCCACCGCAGGGAGGCGGAACCAGTGAGATGGTACCGCCCCAGGCGGCTGATGGAACCCGAGCGGTTCCAGATGGAGCTTGGGCCAATTCCTGAGGCTCGGATACACGACTCGGTCGAAGAGTTGGCGGCAGCCTGGGATAGGGCTGCGGCCAGTGCTCTAGATCGGGTCGTGCCTTTGCGGCCTCTGATTCAACGTACGTCCCGATCGGCCCCTTGGTTCACTGAGGGGCTGAGAGAGATGAAACGCCGGAAAAGACGCCTAGAGAGCAGTTGGAGATCGAGCCATGCCGAATCTGACCGAACACTAGTAAGAGACCATATTAGGTCCTACTTAGCGGCGATAAAAGCAGAGAAGCGTTCTTACCTCACTGCTCTTATCGCGTCATCAGATAACCACCCAGCCTCCTTGTTTAGGGTGACCCGCTCCCTCCTTCAGCAGGAGGTGAGGGGAGACCCCTTAGAGGGTAGAGCTGAGGATTTTGGAAAATATCTGTATGATAAAATCGCTCAGATACGGGAAGTCTTTGATTTCAACTGGGTATGTCCGGTGGGAGAGACGGAGTCTGGTCTTGAGACTGCTATCTGGGCTGAGTTTGACCCCGAGGACGTGGACAGGTTGTTTGGGGGACTTAGGGCGACCACTTGTTTATTGGACCCGTGCCCCTCCTGGCTGGTGTTGGCATCCCGGGAGGTGGTACGAGGCTGGTTCCAGGCAATTATTAATGCTTCGTTGAGTGAGGGTGTCTTCCCTGCCACCTTGAAAGAGGCGGTAGTGAGGCCCCTCCTCAAGAAGCCTACCCTGGATCCAGCCGTTTTATCAAATTATCGTCCTGTCTCCAACCTTTGCTTTCTTGCAAAGGTTGTCGAGAGTGTGGTTGCCTGACAGTTCCCGCGACACCTGGAGGAATCGCTATACTTGGACCCATACCAGTCGGGCTTCAGGCCTGGTTACAGCACGGAAACAGCATTGGTCGCGTTGGTGGATGATCTCTGGTGGGCCCGGGACAGAGGTTGTTCCTCTGCTCTGGTGCTATTGGACCTCTCGGCGGCTTTTGATACCATCGATCATGGTATCATGCTGCAACGGTTGGAGGGGTTAGGTATGGGGGGCACTGTTTTGCGGTGGTTCTCCTCCTTCCTCTCCGGCCGGATGCAGTCTGTGTTGACAGGGGGCCAGAGGTCGACCCCGAGACCTCTCGTATGTGGGGTACCTCAGGGGTCGGTCCTCTCGCCCCTACTGTTCAACATTTATGTAAAACCACTGGGTGAGATCATCCGTGGTTTTGGTGTGGAGTACCATCTGTACGCTGATGATACTCAGCTGTACATTTCCACGCCGAACCACCCCAACGATGCTCTTGCCGTGCTGACCCGGTGCCTGGAGGCCGTCCGGGTTTGGATGGGGAAGAACGGACTCAAGCTCAACCCTTCCAAGACCGAGTGGCTGTGGCTACCGTCGTCCCGGTTTAGTCAATTGACTCCTTCGTTGTCCATTGGGGGCGAAACAGTGGCCCCCGTGGAAAGGGTTCGCAATTTGGGAGTCCTCCTGGATTCACGGCTGTCTTTAGTGGACCATTTGACGGCCGTGGCCGGGAGGATGTTCTATCAGGTTCGCCTGGTACGCCAGTTGCGTCCCTTCCTAGACCGGGACTCGCTATGCACAGTTACTCATTCCTTCGTCACTTCCAGGCTGGACTACTGTAATGCTCTCTACATGGGGCTCCCCTTGAGGTGCACCTGGAGGCTTCAGCTGGCCCAGAATGCGGCCGCACGGGTAGTGACCGGGGCGCCATGGCGCTCCCATGTATCATCACTCCTGCGTGAGCTGCACTGGTTGCCGGTGGCCTTTCGGGTGCGTTTCAAGGTGTTAGTGACCATCTTTAAAACGCTCCATGGCATCAGACCCAGATATCTACAGGACTGCCTTCTGCCAGCAAATACCTCCCGCCGTCCGGTACGCTCCCACAGAGAGGGTCTCCTCAGGGTGCCGTTGGCCAAACAATGTCGGCTGGCGACCCCCAGGGGGAGGGCCTTCTCTGTGGGAGCTCCAACGCTTTGGAACGAGCTCCCCCCCCGAACTCCGTACGATGACGAAATTGCGTTCCTTCCGTCGAGAATTAAAAACATACTTATTCCGACAAGCCGGCCTGGGATGATAGCTCCAGCTCCAACAATGGCCATAACTGTTTTTAGGGGATTGTGTTTTTAGTTGGGTTTTTAAATATTAGGCCAAATTGTTTAATTTATTTTTTAATAATTTTAATTTTTGTGTGTTGTTGTTTTAATTGGGCTGTACACCGCCCCGAGTCCTTCGGGAGGGGGACGGTATAAAAATTGTAAATAATAATAATAATAATCTCTTCTTAAAAATGTCCAGTGTTGGAGCATTCACAGTTTCTGAAGGCTAGTAGAGTAGAGTAGAGTAGAGTAGAGTAGAGTAGAGTAGAGTAGAGTAGAGTAGAGTAGAATAGAATAGAATAGAATAGAAACAGAAACAGAGTTGGAAGGGACCTTGGAGGTCTTCTAGACCAACCCCCTGATCAGGCAGAAAACCCTATACCATTTCAGACAAATGGTTGTCCAATCTCTTCTTTAAAATTTCCAGTGTTGGAGCATTCACAGCTTCTGAAGGCTAGTAGAGTAGAGTAGAGTAGAGTAGAGTAGAGTAGAGTAGAGTAGAGTAGAGTAGAGTAGAGTAGAGTAGAATAGAGTAGAGTAGAATAGAATAGAATAGAATAGAATAGAATAGAATAGAATAGAATAGAATAGAATAGAATAGAATAGAATAGAATAGAATAGAATAGAATAGAATAGAATAGAATAGAATAGAATAGGAGTGTTCCAGTGTTGGAGCATTCACAACTTCTGGAGGCAGGTTGTTTTTATAAATAATAGAAGAGTATACAGTTTTGTCTCATTCTTTTGCCAGCCTGGAGCCAAAACATTATTTAGGGCTCCAATCTGTGCCAGACGTCCCTCGGTTTTATTTTGCTTTTCTGTGAAATGAAGGCTATTGTATGATAAGCTTGCATGTTGTTTATCCAGGTCATGGTTGTCCCAAATGTACTTTTCAAAAGGCAACGGGACTTTTTGACAATAGGTCAAAAATTGACAATGGGTGCATCCTTGGAAGACCTGAAGAATCAGGTTAAGGACCGATTCTTCTGGAGAAAATATATGTGTATACTCACTAATGCCCTACATTGACTTGATGGAACATATTCAGCATTATCATGTGGCAGTGGACAAAAGAGTCCATAAGAAAAGTCAAGGTGGTGGCTTCCTTGGCCTTGTGTCATGTGGTTGCAGCCATTGGAATCATAGTTACAGAAAACAAAGGGTATCTTCCAAAACAAAATTAACATAGAACCATAGAAGCAAATGAAAAATAATATGTAGTCCAAAGAGAAGTATTATTTTACAAGACCAGATCATATATTCTAGAGGTGCATTTTTAGCATTGCATATCCATAAATTAACTAAATCCCTCCATTTCTGCTAAAAACATGCAGCCTATCCAGAACAGATCTGCATTTCATATTTTATCCATATAGCTAGTGATGATCCATGACTAGAGCAGTAAGTCTAGAGTAGCGTAACAGAGATGGAAGAATAATTCAGGAAAGAGACAAGATGGATCATGAATTTTAAGGTGAGGACAACATTATAATTAATTAAAGGAAAAACAGAAATTCAATCTATACACTTTAGAGAAGGAAAAAGGTAATCCAAATAATAAGAAAGAGAAATAACTTGAGCAGTCAGCTCTGGATTAAAATAAAATGTTCTGAATTAATTCCCATTGCAAACAATGGGATCTTAACTCATGGCTAATTGATCTTTATATTATTATGTGTGCAATCTTTCAAACTCACCTATTGTTTGAAAATAATTGTTTCCCAGGGCAGTTTCTGGGCAATTTTAATTGCCTTTCTCCTAAATCAACAATATTTTAATATAATGTTTACTAACTCTAGGGAATAAAGGCAAAACATTCACCAAAGATGGAATGTTATAAAAATATATGGACACAGAAGAATCTAACTGCTCCTACCTGGAGACATCAAGATGTATGACTCTGTCTATTTCTTCACTTTATGTTCAGAGTTCATATCAAGCAGGAATTCATAAGATCCTCAGAACCAAAATCCAAGTATCTCTAGATGTGAAAGGGGAAAATATCTCAATGAAACTGAGAAGAACTATCATGGCTTTGTGGAGACCTGGCATACCACCAACTTGTATGTAACAATAATGATGGATTGGGTAATTGTTGGGTTTTTTTAAAAAAAACAACAAACAAATTACAATTATATTTGTTGGGGTTTGCAATTAACTATGCCAGATAAAGCTTAGAAAAAAAAACATCTTCCTTTCCATGCTTAGTTTAGGAGTCCATCTTGGAGCAACTAAAAAGTAACTGCTGTCCATCAAGAAAATGTTCATCTGTTTTCCATGAGGGGCTCCTTGAATCTTCTGAACAGAAAGAGAATTAAAAGCTACACGGCTACAAGTTAATGAGCAAATCATTCAAAACTCCATCAGGATTTTGCACCTAATCTTCCAGGAACAGCAATGGAAATATGGTCATTTCTACCCTTCCAGTCAATTTCACACTAACAAACGTAGCCTTTTGGAAAAGAGAAATGAACTGAATCACTCCTTCCCCAAGATTTTATTTATTTACTTACTTATCACATTTTTAAACCATAGAGGGATCCTGGTCCTGTAAAATATGGGTTCTGACACATACATTGTACAAAATACAATGTTGGAATAGGTCTGTGAAGTGGCAAATGATGCCGAACAAAATCTATGTGCAAAGCTATTTTACAAATTGTGTAATGATCTATGAGTCTTGGAATTTCAACATAGTTAGCAAAAGGTATATTAGGCTAATGCAAGTTATTTTATATGTGGTCATTTGAGGGCAGACATTTTTCAACTTGGATATGGACTATATATGTGCATACGAGATGAAAACGTGGGTTGGGTCCTGATCCTTCATATTTTCATATCAACATTTTTTCAACTAATATATAGGAAGAACTGCGTGAATTCCATCGCCAGGGTAAAAGACTATTTGTTTTTAACTCCATGCTTCTGTTTTCCCTCAGGTTGATGGAACTTTAACTCCTATCTTTTTTCTGTCAAGCAATTCCTAACTAACATATAGGCACAATCTGATTTCTCCTACCCATGTAAAAGAACTTCCATCAACCCCAAATAAATACTTTTGTTCTCTGTCAGGTTAATGAGTCAAGGAGAACATTCCTGTTAACTTTGCTTGGTGCCTTTGCTTCTTCTCAAGGGGAATATCTTACAAACATTTTGAAACTGGTCTCTCTCTGGCACTTTTTCTTAACCTGCTGTTGATACTGCCTCTTTCAACAGCCCAATCTGTTGGTCAATGTTTGCTACTGGGACAACAATGGGAAGCTGCATCCCATTTGCAGCTAGGACAGATCTGTCAAAGAGAAGAAATTCCTGTAGGATCATTCAAGAGAACATTCTTGAAAGAATTACAGTCTTATTTCCACAACTTTATTTAAATCTGACAAAATAAATACTGGTTAAATGCCGAGTAAATAATGCTGTTAACATTACAATAGGTTCTCCTTTTTGGTTCTTTTTTTCCTCTAAATCACATAGAATTTTGGGATATAAGGAGTATTTCTTCTTCACGGGTCCTGGGCTGGTCCATAGGGATCTACTGGTCCATGCATTTGTAGGCTAGACATTAGGTGTTTGAAGAAGAGACTTCTACTATATGGAGTGTCCAAATCAAACAGCCCCAAATGAATTTATCCTCTCTGGGTTTCCTTGTACAGAAGACTTAAAGGTCCCCTTGATTCTCTTCTTCTCTATCATGTTTGCACTCACTCTTTGTGGAAATTCTCTGATCATCTTGGCGGTGATCACCAACCTTCAATTGCACAAGCCCATGTACTGGTTCCTCTGTCATCTCTCCATCCTGGATATGGCCTTCTCAGCTGTGGTGGTTCCCAAAGTTACTGCAGGATTCAACCAGCAGGAAAAGATTATTTCCTTCTCAGGCTGCATCTCACAGGTATTCTTTCTGAACTCGGTTGGGTGTACAGAATGTTTCCTTTACACCGTGATGGCTTATGACCGCTTCTTGGCCATTTGTAAACCACTTCACTATGGCAACCTCATGAGCTCGAAAGCCTGTCTCATTCTCTCCTTGGGTACTATAATTGGAGGGACCCTTCACTCTACCTTTCTGACATCTCTTACCTTTCAT
Source organism: Bothrops alternatus (assembly GCA_034064705.1). NCBI lineage: Eukaryota > Metazoa > Chordata > Lepidosauria > Squamata > Viperidae > Bothrops > Bothrops alternatus. The sequence goes on along the minus strand of JARGCV010000074.1, from coordinate 766,138 downwards.
TTGCCTTATGGAGAGAACAACTATATTGATTACATCTTCTGCGATGTTCCATCCATCCTGAAGGTGGCTTGTGTTGACATACACTTTCAAGAGACAGTTATCATCGTTGACATGGGCTTTGTGACAATCACCTGCTTTCTCCTCATCCTAGCATCGTATACTTATATCATCACAACCATTTTGAAGATTAGTAGCAGTGAAGGGCGACAGAGAGCCTTCTCCACTTGTTCTGCCCATCTTACTGTGGTGGTCATATATTACCTGCCCTTATTTTCTCGTTATTTGAGACCAGCCTCTCAGGACGTCATGGAGAGTGTGGTATGTGTGTTCTACACTACCATCACCCCTTTGTTGAACCCAATAATATACACACTTAGGAACAAAGAGATGAAAACTGCTCTAGTGAAACTCTGGGGTAGGAATCCTGAGTAGGTAGGTAGCAACAGATGTGCACCGTGTATTTTTCCTCAAATTAGATAAGCAGTTGTGACCTCAAATTTACTTTACTGTATGGAGGTGCAAATGAAAATGGGAAGAGAGATCAGAACTACAGTATCTATTAACTTTTTTGTAGCTCATCCAGGATTGTTGGAGAGGAAACATGTGAATGTCCTAAAGATGCTTTTTCATGAGGCAACTGAACTTTCTTGTTTTTCTTTGAAGATGTTTTGCTTCTCATCCAAGAAGCTTCTTCAGCTCTGACTGGATGGTGGAGAATGGAAGGATTTATATTCCTTGCAGAAGAAGTTTCTTGGATGAAAAGCGAAAAATCTTCAAAGAAAAACAAAGAAAGTCCGTTGCCTCATGAAAATGCATATTTGGGACAACTGTGACCTGGATGGCTGAGAATTTCCATAGATACATGTGAATATAATTTTTAAACATCTGTTTAGTTTTCTCTTGCATATCTGTGTGCGTTTCTACTTTTTCTGTATGGTTTTCTCAGTCAGATGTATACTAAAAAAACGTTAATTTCAGAATAAAATTAGTTCTTCTATTACTCTTTTATTGTTTAAAAGGAAACTGTAACAGAGTATATTGTTAATTTTGGAAATATTATAGTTCGTTCCTTTTCAATAAAAACTGCAGAAATAGTCATACTGAAGCAGCATTCTCTGTATTTTATAGTTTTGTAGATTATGCCAATATTTTCCTGAGATTCCAAAATGTGTTCAAACACTGCCCATTTGCATTATGTTCTGATTATCTCATGGAGAGAAAATGTACTGATTTCCTGATGATCTTTTTTTAAGGATCAGAGTCTTTCTGAACCAATGAGATGGCCTACATCTTTATTGATTTGTTGATTCTGGCTTCTGACTCAGCCATACTGCATGGATTCACCATCAATCTTACTTGGTCCTGATTTCTAAGTTGTATCTTAGTGGTAGCACAATAGTTGGAATGTGGTATTGCAGGCTAACTCTGCCCACAGCCTGGAGTTCAATCCTGACGGGCTCAAGGTTGAACTCAGCCTTCCATCCTTCCGAGGTTGGTAAAATGAGGACCCAGATTGATGGGGGCAATAGGCTTAGAGAGGTCTGTAAAGCACTGTGAAGCTGTATATAATTCTAAGTGCTATTACTATTAATATGGATCTTTTCAGTATATTATACCTCATAGAACAGTGGTGTTTAAATTACATGCTCTAAGCTATAATAGTTTAGGTGGAGGAATAGATACATAATTCTTATGTAATTTTGGGGGGGGTTCCCTTAATGAAAGTGTATATTTTTGCAACAACTCCAGTATATTCACCCTCTTTGTGGTTTCAAAAGAATTGACTTCATCTCTGCTGTAGATATTGTAATTTGTAATGTCTGAGAAGATAAACATTCTTTTTATTAAGAAAATAAAAATCAGACTCTCATTACTGTCATCAGGTTTAACTTAGAAGTATTTGTTTCTAACAAAGTAAATAAAATACAAGCTCTAACATTAAGAATTCCAAAACTTTATTTTGGTTTCTTGTATTTCACTCAGGATGAGACAATGTTCTTTTTATATATAATTCAGCATTGGGGGGAAAATAGGTAGAACATTAATGAGGTGTAGTATATTTGAAGAAGCATTGTGTACATATTCTGGAGGGAATTTCCAGAATCCCGGAAAGATCAAAGAAATAAAAGCAATCAGAGCTTTTGAAAGAATCAGGAAGCTCTTGACTGAATAATAGAATAAGAGAGATGGGAGGGACCTTAGAGGTCTTCTAGTCCAACCCGCTGCTCAAGCAAGAGAACCTGTACTCTTTCAGACAAATGGCTGTCCAGTCTTTTCTTTAAAACTTCTAGTGTTGGAGCATCCACAACTTCTGGAGGGAAGTTGTTCCACTGGTTAATTATTCTCACACTTATCAAGTTTCTCCTTAATTTCAGGTTGCTTCTCCCCTTGATTAGTTTCCATCCATTGTTTCTTGTTCTGCCTTCAGGTGCTTTGGAAAATAAATTGACCCCCTCTTCTTTGTGGTAACCTCTTAGATATTGGAAGACTGCTATCATGTCACCCTAGACCCTTTTTCACTAGACTGGACATACCCAATTCCTGCAACTGTTTTTCATAAGTTTTACTCTCCAGCCCTTAACCATCTTTTGTATGCAAATACAAAAATGAAACAAAATCTGTCAAAAGAAGGTGAAAAAATAAAAACAAACCGAAAAAGTATTTGAAGCCTTTTACAAAAAAAGAAACCCAACTGAAGCAGTTATTTAAAAGAAAAATTGCATAAAGCAGCACGGCTGACTCTTTCAGTTTTGTTTTTATGCTGCTGTTATGCAAGGAGATTTGATTATTTTTATTTAATGTTGACTTCTAGCTTTTATATGAAGTTTTTCTCATATGCATTGAAAGCAGACTGAATTTTTACCCCGGGTTATTGAATTTCTACCTCAGGATCTTTAGTTAGGGATTATAAGAGATTGCACTACTACTGAGATGAATATGGTTCTGAATCTGGTCACAGCAAATGGATCGCGGGTGGGACAATATGGGAGGAAGCCAGAAACACCGCATTATGAGGTTAGGACTCTGAAAGTAATACAATTGGCAGAAATGGAGAAAAATTTAGACGCATTTGAAGTTGAGGCTTGAAGTGAGGAGTGAAGAATGTTTACCAAGTCAGACGTTTACAAAGATTAATACTTAGTGTTGTATTACAGGTTTTACGATGACTGCTTCATAATACGATCTTATACTTAGTGTTGTATTACAGGTTTTACGAGGACTGCTTCTTAATATGATCTTATGTTTAATGTTGATTGTTTTAATAAAAAAAATTTTATTTAAAAAAAAAATACCAACAAAATTGGATTGGTAAGAAAAAGAGTTTTATTCTGCAGAAAATAGAAAAGCAGTTTGCAAAGCGTGGTGGATCCTGGTGAGAGACTTCAACAGGAAGTTCTAAACCCAGAGACCACACCAAAAATATTCAAACACATAACATTATATACACTCCTATCGCAACGCCCCCGTCCCCTCCCCTTAGGTCCCATTTGAGAGGACTTCCGGGGGCACAATCTGTCCGATCCGCCTAGCCAGAATACATCATCCCCCCCCCCGTTACATTGTTTAGAACTTCCCTCTGCCATCCTTTTGTCTTGTTGAGTGTGTCTTCTACCCAAGCCTCCTGGAATCTAGTGCCTACCTGCAGGGCTTGGCTAATCTTTCTATTGTTAATCTAGTGTGATCATTTTATTTTATTTTATTTTTTATATATATAAAATTCTTTTATTAAAACAATCAACATTGAACATAAAAACATATTATGCAGCAATCATCATGGCACCTGATATACAATTAGTCATTGAAAACGTCTGAATTAGTAAGCCTTTTTCCACTCCTCGCGTCTAGCCTCAACTATACTCCTGTTACACTTTGTTTGATTGGTGTTTCTCTTATCTGGTTCCATATTAATGTGATCAACATTAAACCAAAGATCCTATTGCTAAACAATCATCCTAGAACATAGCATACAACTTTAGGTATTAATCTTTGTAAACATCTGTTTTAGTAAACATTCTTCCCTCCTCCCTTCCCTCTTCAAGCTTCCTTTCTCACAAATGGATAGCTGTAAAAATGTGCTAAATAAATAAACAGACATGATACTTTTGCTAAGGTACAGTAGATAGGTGGCTTTTGCAGCTAAGTGCTGGATAGATTTGCTGTGTTCCCATTGAAATCAATAGGCTGCTGGATAATGTAATGGGAAGAAGAAATAACCGTGAGGATCAGAAGGAAGAGCTGCAAACAGGATAATGGTCACATAATAAAAATCTTTGTATTATGCACCAGTTGCACCCTTTCCTGGATCATTAAGCCATGCTCTCAGTCACTCATGCCCTAGTAATCTCACAGTTGGATTACTGCAATGTGCTCCACTTTGAGCTACCCTTGAAGAGTATTTGGAAACTACAATTGGTACAGAATGCAACAGAAGAAATAGTTCTAGAGACCCCTAGGGTGGTGTATGCAATGCCACTGTTGTATGAACTGCATTAGTTGCCAGTTTGCTTCTGGGTCCAACTCAAGGGGTTGGTTATTACCTTTAAAGCCCTTCATGGCATGGGACCAAGTTACCTGAGGAACCACCTCACCCCGATGGGAATGGCCCTCTCCACTTGCTCAAGCAGAAGAGACCTACCGTGGATCCCATCAGCTAAGGAATTTTGGGTATAGTCTTCTCTACCATGGCTTCCACCCTCTAGAACAACTGTGAGATTACTAGGGCATAAGTGACTGAGAGCATGGCTTAATGATCCAGGAAAGGGTGCAACTGGTGCATAATACAAAGATTTTTATTATGTGACCATTATCCTGTTTGCAGCTCTTCCTTCTGATCCTCACGGTTATTTCTTCTTCCCATTACATTATCCAGCAGCCTATTGATTTCAATGGGAACACAGCAAATGTGAGATATACTTTCACTCTTCTGGCCTTCCAGAAGGACCTTAACATTTGTCTCAGAGCCTGGATGGGGATACATTATGCTGGAGGTGGTTGATCAAATGAAAGAAAATAAGCATCAATTATCTTTAGCCTTTATTTAATTGTTGCTAATTTTAATGTTTTTATATTTATGTTATCATGGCTTTGTAAGCCATCCAGAGTCACTTTGGATTATGAGATGGGCAGCTATAAATTTAATAAATCAATAACCTCAAAGTATCTTTGATTCTTGTTTCTTGTCTAATCCAGGGCTTTTCAACCAGTGGTACGGGTACCACCTGTGATACATTGGCACCTGGCAGGTGGTACATGACCATTCTAGAAAAGTGGTACCAGGGGAGGGGAATGAGCTGAACTGGTTGCAGCACCACACAATCCTGAGCAAAAGATGGCTGGAGCTACAGGGCTGTCAAGGGTCAGCAGAAGTGCCAGGGTGAGCACCAGGGTCCACCTGGAGCTCGGCGCTGATCCTGGCACTTCTGCTGAGCCCTGAAGAAGCACCAATCAGCTGGAATGTTGCAGTATCTCCAGGGTCTTGTGATTTACATTCAAATGCTTGACAACTGATTCATATTTGTGATGGTCACAGTGTCCCAAGGTCATGTGAAGTGACCAAAACCTGCTGCAACCACCCAGCACATGGGGGGAATAAAAACCAAACACACCCCACCCCACCCCCGCTGCCAATCCTCAACAGAAATGCTCACAACAATGAAAACCTCAGACAGGAGCAGGCAGGCAGGTGTCTTGCTCAGCTGTGGCTTGGGGGGCCCTTTTTCAGTGCCATTGTAACTTCGAACAGTCACTAAGAGAACTGTTGTAAGTCGAGGACTACCTGTACTTCATCACTTTTTTCCTTTTGGGGGGGGTCATCAAGTTTTTGACACCTTGCTAGGCGACTGGTGGTACTCAGATGTTGCCATATCCTAAAAATGGTACAATGGGTGAAAAGGTTGAAAAGCTCTGGTCTAATCCATCACACTGATTTTTCTGAGACCAAACTTTGGGTGCAATCAACAGTTTTCTAACTATTCCTCAGTGGTTTTCTGATAACGTTAATTGCCTTTCCTCTAAATAAACATTTAAGATTATACCCAGAGGAATTTGATGGAAGCAACAATGGTGCACTTTCAGGAAAAGACTGAGAAGATGTGGGAGTTGCAGAAGCTTCATAAGCATAAAGAGATGAGGGTCACAAACTGCAGAACTGAAAAAGTCATCCTTGGTGGACCTCCATTTTTCTGTCTCAAGTTCTCAAGATATAGCAACCTTCTTTCATTCTTTATTCTATAAAGATGATACCATGATAATGATAATACTGTCTTCTAAGGAAGCATCTAAACATGAGAAGCTGGAAAAAAGCAATATGATAATGCAAGTGAGGAAAACCTAAGATGCTTGGGAGGTTCTTGGTGTAGTTCTGGTCTCAGCCAGTTTATACTTCACAAGAGCAAATAATCTCTCTTTTTTTCACACTAAGGTACCTTCTTCCATAACAAATTAAAACTAGTCTCATTCTGAAAAGAAACCTTGGGATTGAGCTCTCATCTGCAACTCAAGTCTGAGTAAAAGCAATTTAGTCTTCATTGCCACCACAGAAATCAGTGATAGATCTACTATCAGAGAAATCTCCTAAGAACCTTCTACACACTTAAGGAAACAACTTAAGCAAGTTTCTGCTAGTAACTTATTGCTTAGGTGATCCCATCGATATGTTCCAATCTTCTTCCAAGCAACAGAATGAGAAGTTGTATCACAAGCTTATAGGATTTTTGATAGAGCACCTTAATTGAACTTTCTTCGGTAGATCAACCCAGCTTTCTCTCTAGGAGAAGATCTAAAGCCTGGGATCTTCTCTGCATACTCGATCTGGGTGAAATATATTTGGGACAACTTAAATTACTTTGCTGTCATGAATCTACTTCTGAAACTAAAGCAACAGAGAGTTAGTGAGTATGGTTTGGCTAATATTGTCCTATAATCAGGGGTGTCAAACTGCCAGCCCACAGGCCAGATGCATCATGCAGAAGCCGCGCCACCCCATTGCCCACAATGGCAAAACAGTCCCGATACATTGCGTGATGTCATGGGTTTGACATGTCTGCTATAAAGCATTTATATTCCTAAAATCCTTTGAAGTGTACTTTACAATTTTCCCAGGGAATACCATTAAAGTCAGCTGCCATTTCTCCTGCAGAAAAATGTTATCAGTATGCATTGTCTAGACACAGAGAAAATTGGATTGTGTAGCTTCTTCTTCAATGTATTGTTTACAGTTTTTGTAGGGCCAAATTGTACTAGAAATCTTGTACAATACATCTCCAATAAAAGAGATTAATAGAAGGAAGGCATGCCAATTCATGCTGCATGACTGCAAAATGGATTTTATGGGTCCAAAATATTATTATTATTATTATTATTATTAATTTAATTTCTATGCCGCCCTATTCCGGAGAACTCATGCCGCCCTATTCCGGAGAAAATGTAACTGTAAATGAGAAAATCTACTTTACTGAATAACATTACTCCTTCATGGCTATGAAAGACATGTGATGTCACATCTCTACATGAGTCAGTAATGCTGTTTGAATAAAACATGAATGAATGTAATGAATACAGGTTCAGTTTTATAAGTACTTACAGGTCTTAGACAAAGGACAGACATTGAGAAATCTATTTGCACACCCCACAGTATTAAAACAATACAATGATAAATAGAGTTTCAAAAGTGATTTCTTTCCAAAAGCAACTCAGCCTATGGAAAATATATATCCTTATTGTGTTGGGATGGATTCATATCTCATATGTGGAATGTAGATATTAAAAAAGAGTCCTTTTTTCTTAGCCAGATACTATTTATTTCAGGAACATCATTATGACACTCTGAATAAGTGTCTCAGACTTCAAATCTCTCATTATATTTGGGTGATTAAAAGAAAAGATACTACATGGAGTGCCCAAATCAAACAGCTCCAAATGAGTTTATCCTTTCTGGGTTTCCATATCCACAAGGGTTCAAGCTGCCCTTACTTCTCTTCTTCTCAGTCATATTTATCCTGACTATTTCTGGAAATTCCCTCATCATCGGAGTAGTGATCTCTAATCTTCAGTTGCATAAGCCCATGTATTGGTTCCTCTGTCATCTCTCCATCTTAGACATGGCATTCGCCTCTGTGGTGGTCCCCAAAGTCATTTCAGGATTCATTCCTGGAGGCAAAGTCATTTCTTTCCTAGGGTGTGTGACTCAACTGTACTTTTTTCATTTCCTGGGATGTGCAGAAAGTCTGCTCTACACCTTGATGGCTTATGACCGCTTCTTGGCCATTTGCAAACCACTCCACTATGGCAACATCATGAACTGGAAAGTCTGTCTCCTTCTCTGCTTGGGTACCGTAATTGGAGGCAGCCTCAATTCCACATTTCAGACTTTCCTTACCTTCCACTTGCCTTATGGACAGAGACACTATATTGACTATGTCTTCTGTGACATTCCTGCCATGCTGAAACTGGCTTGCGTTGATACAAAACTCAATGAGTTGATGAGCTTCATTGACATTGGCCTTGTGGCAATGACCTGTTTTCTACTTATCTTAGCATCCTACGTCTACATCATCCTGGCTATTTTGAAGATAAGTAGTAGTGAAGGACGGAACAAAGCTTTCTCAACTTGTACTGCCCATCTTATTGTGGTGGGGATCTATTACCTGCCTGTGATATATCATTATTTGAGACCAGCTTCTCAGGGCTCCATGGATGGTGCAGTGAGCGTGTTTTACACCACAGTAACCCCTTTGTTGAATCCATTGATATACACACTTAGGAACAAGGAGATGAAGACTGCACTGGTGAAATTGTGGAGAGGAAATGCAGAATAGCCAGCAGCAAGTAAACAAACTCATTTTTCCTTTATTCTTCTATTATCAGATGTCACCTGAATGAAAAGTGAGCATAACCACCTAGAACTGTGATTGTACTCAATGCCTTTGGTGTGTCCTCCTCACAGATTGTGTCAATCCCAGATTTTGGGTTTATACTGTGCTCCAGAGAAAGTTTGCTCGTCTGATATTAAAGACACTAAAGAATTCCATTTCCAGTGGGAGGGTTTTTTTGTGTACATTGTGTAAATTACCATTTCCCCATTGAAGCTGAATTCTTCACAAACTCTCATTCTCAAATTAAAATACTTTTGTTGGATGTTTGGAGTTTATGTGTTATAAGCTGCTATTGGACACTTGAATTAAAAACCCAAATTTAAAGTCATAACCCTCACCATGTTTAATATGAATGACTTCGCAATGTCTCTCTTTTCCTACTTCCCAGGACTTGCTACAGATCACCAATGTTGTTGATGCTAAATATTGGGACCACCTATCTCTAATAACTTTTGTCCACCCAGTATAATTGATCAAAGCATATGTGCTCCAAATCCCTTTAATTCAACAATGTCATGTTGACAGTGACCCTTGTAGAAAGAGAGAGATGGAGAATTGACTAGTGAGTAATACAGGGGTTCTCAACCTTGGCAACTTTAAGACTTGTGGACTTCAACTCCCAGAATTCCTCAGCCAGCTTTGCTGGCTGAGGAATTCTGGGAGTTGAAGTCCACAAGTCTTAAAGTTGCCAAGGTTGAGAACCCCTGGAGTAATAGAAAGCAAACACTGGACTCTCCAAAGATGTAGAAAATCTATTGCAGTTTATAGCAATAGCACTTAGACTTATATACTGCTTCACAGTGCTTTACAGCCCTCTCTAAGTAGTTTACAAAAATAGAGCCAGCTTATTGCCCCCAACAATCAAGGTCCTCATTTTACCGACCTTGGAAGGATGGAAAGATGAGTCAACCTTGAGTCGGTGAGACTCGTACTGCTAGCAGCCGGCAGTCAGCAGAAGTAGCCTGCTGAACTGCATTCTAACCACTGCACCACCACAGCTCATAAGTTATTCTCCTGAGATCCTTCAGCTTTCAGTCATGAAAAATTGTGGCGTGTCAACCATCCAAACCAACAACTCAGCGTAAAGAAAATAATCAAACCAAGGAAGTAAATGGGTCTGGTAGCAACAGATGGAGGCTTGTTTGTCTCCAGCAATGGTCTCAATGTGCCTTCTAGCTTTGGCTGTGAACATATAGGTTAGTGTTTCTCAACCTTTAAGATATGTGGAATTCAACTCCCAGAATTCTGCAACCAGCAAGGTTGGCTGGGGAATTCTGAGAGTTGAAGTCCACATATCTTAAAGTTGTCAAGTTGAGAAACATTGACATAGACAATTCCTTATTTGCAAAGTCTCTGGACCTCTTAGTAAGGTTTTCCAACAAGGAGCTATCTAGCTTCTTTACTTAGATGAAAAGGTGAGTCCTGGGGAAGGTGAGTTTTGCCCTGATAAGGGCAATTCCCCAGCCAACAGTTCCTCCACAGGTTCTTCTCCATGTTCTGGCATCTGCCACTCCATTCTCCTTCTTCTTCAACCCTCACACCTGCCCTTGTTTCAGAGCAGCCTTGATGCTTAGTATACATTAATACAGTGTGGAGCTGTAATTTACTCAGAAGGAAATTGGTGTCTTCCCTTCCACACAGTCACCTATTGGGATCTAGGTAGCCTGTATTTTTGAAATACAAGGCTCTGCTAACAGTTAATCACGCCCTAGTCACCTCCCAAATGAACTACTGTAACATGCTCTACTTGAGGTTTCCCCTTGAAAAGAACCCAGAAGCTTCAGCTAGTGCAAAATGAGGTGGCATGAGCAGTTACATGGAAGGACACATCACCCTCAACTATGTGAGTTGCACTGGTTTCCAGTTTGCTTCTGGACCTAATTGAAGGTGCTGATTTTGATCTATAAAGCCCTACATGGCATAGGGTCAGGTTATCTGAATGAATGCCTCCTCCCATTTACATCTACCCATCCCATCAGATTCAGCAGGAGAGGCATGTTAGGGCTCCTATCTGTTAAAGAGTTCTGTTTGATGGGATGCAGGAAGGAGAGGCTTTTTCTACCATGCGTCCTACCACTGGACAGCATCCCCCCTCAGGTGAGGTTGTCCCAATCCTATGGACTTTCTGGAAATGCCTCAGAATGTGGTGGTTTTTTTCAACAGGGCCCAGAATCCATTGCTAACAGGGAGCCCATGCTCTGACTGTATCAGGATTAAGTTTCTGATGCATACCCTCTCCATATGGTCCACAAGAGATAAGTTTCAAAGACCAGATTTAAAGTATTGATATTCATCTTGAAATTTCTAAATGCCTTGAAGCCTGGTGGGCTAAGGCAGGGGTCCCCAACCCCTGGTCCATGGACCAGTACTGGGCTGCAGCATGCCAGCAACCAGTCTGCACAAACAAGCGAAGCCCAATTCGTGGGATGCAGGCAGCACACAAAAGCATGCATTCTCCAGTCCGTGGAAAAACCTCTCTCCACAGAACTGGTCCCTGGTGCCCAAACGGTTGGGGACCTCTGGTCTAAGGAACTCTTTTCCTATTAGCTGTGGTGGTGCAGTGGTTAGAATGCGGTACTGCAGGCTACTTCTGATGACTGCCAACTGCCAGCAGTTTGGCAGTTCGAATCTCACAGGTTCAAGGTTGACTCAGCTTTCCATCTTTCTGAGGTCTAATAATAGTAACTTGCATTCACTTTCTTCATGGCTTACAATACATTTTCCTCTTATCATCTTGAAGTTCTGCTTTATGAATGAAAATGGGTTTGTGATGATGATCAAGTTGCCAAGTGTGTGGTCAATGTCCCCTCCTATAACCAACATTGGCTAATCTTTATTTATTTATTTTTTTGGGCTTGTATGCCGCTCCTCTCCGGAGACTTGGAGCGGCTAACAACATATATATAAACAACAAATTACAATAAAAATCCCAAACAAGAAATATCTAAAAATACAATAAAACACCCACTCAAATTCAACAGTCAACCACAATCATCCCCAGGCCTGCCGGCAAAGATAAGTTTTAAGATTTTTTCAGAAGGCCAGGAGAGTCGGAGAAACGCGGACTTCAGAAGGCAGTTGGTTCCAGAGGGCGGGCGCCACAACAGAGAAAGCCCTCCCCCTAGGGCCCACCAGATGACATTGTTTCGCTGACAGGACTCGGAGGAGGCCGACCCTGTGTGCTCTCACCGGTCGTAGGGAAGTATGTGGCAGAAGGCGGTCCCGTGAAGCAGAGCATCTGGAAATATGAATAGTCTTCATTAAGAACTCAGCAAGGATCTGAAGAAGCTGAAGAAGCTTCTTTGATGAGAAGTGAAACATCTTCAAGGAAAAACAAAGGAAGTTCAGTTGCCTTTTGAAAAAGCACCTTTGGATCCTCAAGAGAGGATCAACCTATTATCCAAGGGTCTGGAATTCTAAAGAGAAGTTTAAGACACATTTCCAAATGTGGGAATTCAAACCTCAGAATATCAGGTGCCTTCCACATATGGTTTTCCTTGAGTCTTGCCTTGAAATAGCTGATATTTCTCCTGAAGAACAAAGTGCCCTAAAAATTCCAGCTTCCTTTCCTTGATGTATCTACCATTTCTCAAACATTGCCCATGATTTGGTGAACAATCTGATTTCTTACACATTCATCCCATTATATCTTAAATATCTTCCCTAAAAGCCATGTTTACATATCCTGGTTGTACAATCTACCTGTATGATTTGACAGAAAATAAAACCCTACAATCTTGTTCAAGATCATAAAATCAAATAGATAAATAAAATGTATCTTATGTATGCGGATAGCTTCTAAAAACTCCCTTGTGTGAAAAGGGTTCTCCTTTTTGGCTATCCACTTACATAATTAGGACACCAATTATCTCACAATTCCAAGAAATATCTTGAGGAGGGTGAGAAAGGCCAGCTGTATTGTATTGATATACTGTTAATAAATCACCATCTGAACTGAGGTCAGATCTTGAGTGTTTTTGTAGCGTTCTGAAGAAATAACAATTCATCATGGTTGCTGTAATTCTCTTACCAGGAAACTTATGGGTGTGTTTTGTGTGAGTCCTTGTGTGAGAACAGGAATTAAATGTAACCACAATATAGGTATTCTGATCGGAGATCATGCAAGATATATCTTCCCAATTTGGTTTCTCTAGATCAGGAGTAGGCAACCTTGGCTCTTTTATGGCTTGTGGACTTCAATACCCAGAATTCCTAAACCAGCCATGCTGACTCAGGAATTCTGGGAGTTGAAGTCCACAAGTCATAAAAGAACCAAGGTTGTCTATCCCTGATCTAGATATATAAGGGGTGGAGTCAGGTCGAAGAAACCAGGAGCAAGGATAGAGTTCAAAAGCACTGTGAGTTTATTCCATGCTACCCATACACAAGAATCTGATCTACTAACAGTCAATGCAAAATGGTGTCAGATAAAAGTCAATGGACTTCAAGGGGGCGTCTAGACTTAGGTTTCTTTTGGGGATGTTGGGACTCCAGAATGATGATGTGTTTGACCCCATGCAAAGGCTCAGCTTGGTCATCTCCTATAGCATATGCCTAGTATTTTTTTTTAAATTCAATTGATTCATTCACATTCTCCAGATGCTCAAAGTTATATTAATAACACTTCTATTTATTTGCCCCAATAAATATTCTGTGAGGCATATAGGTAACCAAGTAATATTTAAGTAATATAAATAATTGCTTTGGTTTTTTAGCACCCTCTCCTAGTAGAACTTGGCTGGAATGTGGTGGCTTATGTGGTTAGGATGCTGGGCTGGAGGTTATCAAGCCCATGTTCAAGAACCAAGTGCTGCATGGCAGGGTGAGCTCCTGTCATTAGCTCCAGCTCCTTGACCAGGACATGAAAGGAACCCTCACAGGTGTCCCTCAGGCAATGATGATGTCACTGGTTAATCCTTTCAACCCTGAAGCACCTTAAAAGATCCTCCAATACAAATGGGATGGGAGTAGAACTTGGTGATCAGCAATCTTACTTGTTCTTTTGATTTTACCTTCCTAAACAACAAAATTGTAGGGAGGTTTTTTGCCAAACCATACAGGGATATGGTTCAACCAAAGCTATGTAAATGTGACTTTACAGGAGATATTTAAGATATAGTGGAACAAATGTGTAAGAAACTAAACTGTTCTCCAAGTATGGACGATAGAGAAACTGTGGCAGAGAAACCCTCTCTATCACAGTTTTTTAATATTATTATTTTATTCTTATTGATTTTAGTAATATTTAAAAACATTTATCTTTATGGTTTATTGCTTTAATGTTGTAAGCCTCCCAGAGTCACTTCAAAGCAAGATGGATGGCAAACAAATTAATTAATTTTTTAAAAACTGGAATTTTTAGGAGACATGATTCTCCATGAGAATTGTCAGCTACTTCAAGGCAAGACTCAAGGAAAACCCTGTGTGGAAGATACTAGATGTCCTGAAGTTTAAAATCCCACATGTAGAAAGATTGCTTAAATCTCTTTAGAATTTCAATCCCCCTGAATGAGGGATTATTCCTTTCCTGAGGTCTTTGTAGTGCTTTTAATGAAGAATATTCATACTCCCAGTTCCTCTGTTTCACTAAAGACCAGCAAATGTTGGCTAGAAAGGAATGTTGACTTCAGGCATGGCTACCTGATGAACATCACAAAATCCATTATATTTTCATCCATAAGGAGAATTTCAAATTGAGAAGAGGAAAACATATTGCAAACTATGAAGAAAATGAATGCAAGTTACTGTTATTAGAAATCAACAATCTGGCTGAGCTGAGTTATTTACAATGATGTCCAACTAATAATGTTGAATGATATTATGTATAAAGGTAAAAAAAGGTCATGTGTGACTCTAGGGGGTGGTGCTCATCTCCATTTCTTAGCCAAGAGAGCCAATGTTGTCTGAAAACACTTCCATTTATTTATTTATTTAGATTTCTATGCCACCCTATTCCAAGAACTCAGGGCGGCTCACAACATGGATACAACATGTAGAAACCTAGAATTAAAATACATTGTAAAAAACCTGTTAATTAAAACCAATCACCCAAAACAGACATACAAACATACATACACTGGCTGGGGCAAGGTGTTAACTGCCCCAGGCCTGTCGGCAAAGATGGGTCTTTAATAATTTGCGAAAGGCGGAGAGGGTGGGGGCAATATGGATCTCTGGGGGGAGTTGATTCCAGAGGGTCGGGGCCTCAACAGAGAAGGCTCTTCCCCTAGGTCCCGCCAGGCAACACTGTCTGGCTGAGGTGACCTGGAGAAGGCCGACTCTGTGGGCCCTAACCGGTCGCTGGGTTTCATGGGGCAGCAGACGGTCCCGTAAGTAACCTGGTCCGATGCCATGTAGGGCTTTATAGGTCATAACCAACACTTTGAATTGCGTTCGGAGACCAATTGGCAGCCAATGCAGCTCGCGGAGTGATGCCGAAATGTGGGCATTTCTAGGCAAGCCCAACACTGCTCGCGCGGCTGCATTCTGCATTACCTGAAGTCTCCGAACGTTTTTCAAAGGTAGCCCCATGTAGAGAGCATTGCAGTAGTCGAGCCTCGAGGTGATAAGGGCATGAGTGACTGTGAGAAGAGACTCCCGGTCCAAATAGGGCCGCAGCTGGTGCACCAGGCGAACCTGGGCAAATGTCCTCCTCGCCACAGCTGAAAGATGATGTTTCAAATTTAGCTGTGGATCGAGGAGGACACCCAAATTGTGGATCCTCTCTGAGGGGGTCAAAAACTCCCCCCCCCAGGGTGATGGACGGACAGATTGAATTGTCTTTGGGAGGCAAAACCCACACCCACTCCATCTTGTCAGGGTTGAGCTTGAGCTTGTTAGCACCCATCCAAACCCTTACAGCCTCCAGACATCGGCACATCATTTCCGCTGCTTCACTGAAGTGACACGGGGTGGAGATGTAAAGCTGGGTATCATCAGCATACTGATGATATCTCACCCTGTGTCGTCAGATGATCTCACCCAGCGGTTTCATGTAAATATTAAACAGCAGAGGGGAGAGGACTGATCCCTGAGGGACCCCACAAGGGAAGAACCTAGGGGTCGCCTCTGACCCCCTGCCAACACCGACTGCGACCGGCCAGTGAGGTAGGAGGTGAACCACTGCAAAACAGTGCCCCCAACTCCCAACCCCTCCAGCCGGCGCAGAAGGATACCATGGTCAATGGTATCGAAAGCTGCTGAGAGGTCAAGTAGCACCAGGATAGTGGAATGTCCCCTATCCTGGGCCCGCCAGAGATCATCCGTCAGCGTGACCAAAGCAGTTTCCGTGCAGTAGCCGAGCCTGAATCCTGACTGCTGAGGGCCCAGATAATCAGCCTCATCCAAGGACTGTTGGAGCTGGAGTGACACCACTTTCTCAACAACCTTCCCTATAAAGGGAAGATTGGAGACAGGACGATAGTTGTTTAACACAGCTGGGTCCAGGGAAGGCTTCTTGAGGAGGGGGCGCATAATTGCCTCCTTGCAGGGAGCCGGAAAGGACCCCTCCCTCAAAGAGGCGTTGACAATCTCCTGAACCCAGCCCCGCGTCACCTCCCTGCTGGCCGAAACCAGCCAGGAGGGGCATGGGTCCAATAAACAGGTGGCGGAATTCACAGCTCCCATGGCCTTGTCCACTTCATCGGGTGCTACCGGGTCAAACTCCTCCAACAAAACAGGATCAAGACGAGTCCCTGTCATCTCGACTGACTCATTGTCAGCCGACACTGTGTTCCAATTGGAGTCAAGGTCCATCCGAATCTGGGTGATTTTATCCACGAAAAACTTATTAAAATCCTCAGCACTACCCTGCAAGGGTGCATCAACCCCCCCCCCCCGATTAAGGAGGGAGCGAGTCACCCTAAACAGGGCGGCTGGGTGGGATTCCACAGATGCAATCAAGGCAGAATGATACACGCATCTTGCCGCCTTGAGCGCCACCTGATAAGTCTTGATATAAGATCTTAATAGTGTTCGGTCAGATTCAGATTTACTTTTCCTCCATCGCTTCTCTAGGCGTCTCTTCTGGTGCTTCATCCCCCTGAGTTCCTCAGTAAACCAAGGAGATCTCCTGGGTCTGCTACCATAGAGAGGTCGCAGCGGCGCAATCCGGTCAAGAGCCCCCTTCGCAGCCATATTCCAGGCCGTAACCAAGGACTCTGCCGAACTGTGAATGAGAGAATCCGGTATTTCCCCAAGCGTCCTCTGAAAACTCTCTGGGTCCATCAGACGTCTGGGGCGGAACCACCTAATCGGTTCTGCCTCCCTGCAGGGGAGGAGTGGAGCCTTGAAAACAAGCCGTAGCAGAAAATGATCTGACCATGACACAGGCAAGATATCTAAGCCCCTTAAATTCAGATCGTTGCTCAACTGTTCTGAGAGGAATACCATGTCGGGGGTGTGTCCCTTCTCATGAGTCGGACCCTGAACTACTTGAGTCAGGTTCATGGTTGCCATGGTCATGTGGCCAGCATCTTTATACACTGAGGTGCACAGATCACCATTACTTTCCCACTGAAGTGGTATCTATTTATCTACTCACCTATGCATGCTTTTGAACTGCTAGGTGGGCAGGAGCTGAGGCAAGGACAGGAGCTCACCCCTGTCTCGCAACGCTCATGTCTCAAACCCAGGCTGACAGTTTTCCAGCTGACAAGCTCAGCATCTTTAACCACTGAGCCATTGGAATTAGATAAGAGTTACTGGAATCCAAAAGGGAACTTAATGAGACTAGGCTGGGAACGTAATGAAACTAGACTGATTCCTTTCTTGACTCCACCCTCAGACTTTGCCTGTCCTTCTCCTACATCTCAGGGGGTTTGCTGTTCCAAAGGATGGGTGCTATGGCAGAAAAGGCTCTCCTCCTGTGTCCCATCAGATGGAACTCCTTAATAGATAAGACCCCACAACATGCTGCTCCTGCAGGATCTGAGGAGAGAATAGAAGTAACTGGGGAGAGGTAGTCCCTCAAATAATCTGGCCCCATGCCATGTAGAGCTTGAAATGTCAAAATCAGCACCTTGAATAGCACCTGGAAGCGAACTACTTCTAGTTGTTTTGAGTTCTATATATTAATAATCCCAGAGCTGATTCCACTACAATGTCTGGTTTTTTTTTCTGGAATGTTCTCACTCCACATTTTAAATCAGTCTCCAAGTGATTCATTCAGAGGTGTTTAATGATACATCCAAAGACACTGAATTAAGACAATAGGTCCTTAGTGATGGAAATGCAAGTGGGATTTGGAGACAGGAACAACTTGGGAGTTTAGACAATAACACTGTTCTAAAGGCAGTAGAAAAGAGAATAAGATTGGAATTAAACCAGAGAGCCCAGCTTCCTCCTCGTTGAGACAATGGATGGATTTCATCCTTCTTCTACAACTACCATAAGGAATGTCTCTCAGACTCTTGGAGAGGTGACACACTGCAAGACTTTATCAAGCAGCCTAGAATCTCTTCATCTCCGGTTGGGTTCTGACTACAATTGGCATTAGACTGAAATCTCCATCTGAGTGGGATAGAAGGAAGAGGTTTAGAAGGTGTCAACAAACATCTCAACATGTGATAGAAGACATTTGAAAATTAGTTGAGGTTGTAACTAATGTGGAACCATTTAGATGGGACTAATTCAAAGTTATTCCTCCAACATTGCATGATATACCTTTTTAATTTGGATAACCAAAGTACTTAGCAAGCTTGAGATAAAATAATATCATCTATACTGTATATGCATTTATAAAAGGATTTGGATATGGAAGCTTTCCTATCATAACCACAAAATGTTTGAGCAGCCATTCTGGGGAATGTCCAAAGCTGATCTGATCAGCAAGGAACAAAGGGAATGATTTAGAGACTTGGAAGATAGGGCTTGATGGGCTGTTCTGATTGTCCCCTTCAAAGAACTCTCCTTATTGTAGAATTACAGAAGTGCAAAAGGCCATTGAGATTACTAAGATCAACTTCTTGTTCAATGCAGGAACCCATATTAAAACAGCTCTGGTTGATGTCATAAAGTTACCTTCTATTTGAATGCACCCACCATGAAGCAGAAGAAAGAACAAATGCATATAACATGCAACATTCCTGTTAATTCCATTTTTAAAACAGTTCTCTTCTTTTGGTTAATATCGGTTCAAGGATGCATGGCCCTTTTATTTCATATTTCATCTGCTGAAGGAAGATGTTCTCAGAACTTATGCTGTTCTGGGCCTTTTTCATCTCAGAACATTGATAGATATAATAATATTTTTTGAACTAAATAGATATTATCTGGAGGTATCAGGGACAATCTGTGTATCTTTTACTACTAAACTACATGCAAGTTGATGCTTGCAGGACATAGTAACATAAAATAAACTCTAACAAAATACATTAAACAAATGTTTATGTCAGACACGAACAATCAGACTTACCTTGTGTAAGGTTCAAGCTGACTATTTTATTGTTCTCTCCCTATTACACAGATATCTCCAGGACTGATAGCTTTCAAAAGGGAACTACTAGGTACAACTCTAAGGCATTCCAGAAAGGTCAAACCTAGCTGTCTTATGTTTATACAGCATGTGTAGGCTACTTTTGCACTTGGGCCCTCCTCCCAACAGGGAAGATTGCTTGCCAATAACTCAGTCACACTACCCATGATAAGATCATCTGCTTAAAGATTTCATTATTGTTTTGCTTATTGTCTGCCCTCTTTCCACGTTTGGTTATACCCAGGATATGTTTTTGTTGCACGGATGGAGGGTAAGAATCAAACAACATTGAATGAGTTTTTCCTTGTTGGCTTTCCATACCCCAATAGTCTGAAGGAACCTTTGTTTATCTTCTTCCTACTCATCTATTTAATGACACTCTTTGGCAATCTTCTGATCCTGTTGGTTGTGCTATCTAATCCCCAACTCCACAAGCCCATGTACTGGTTCCTCTGCCATTTGTCCTTTTTGGACATGACAGTTTCCACTGTGATTGTTCCCAAGGTCATCATTGGATTTTTAGAAGGTGGGAGGATCATATCCTTTGGAGGTTGTATGTGTCAACTCTTCTTCTTCCATTTTTTGGGTTGCACAGAATGCTTCCTTTATACACTGATGGCTTATGATCGATTTCTGGCTATTTGCAAACCACTCCACTATGGCAACCTCATGAACCATAGGACATGTCTTTTCCTGGCCATGGGCACCTGGATTGGAGGATGCCTTCACTCTGTGATGGAGACAGCCCTTGTTTTTTGCTTGCCATTTGGTTGGGAAAACAAGGTCAACTATATCTTCTGTGATATCCCCGCTGTGTTGAAGCTGGTCTCTGCTGACACAACACTCAATGAGATGGTAACCATGGTGGATGTTGGGCTGGTGGCCACCATATGCTTCCTTCTGATTTTGACTTCCTACATGTACATTGTCTCCACAATTCTGAAGATCCGCAGTGTCCAAGGTCGTAAACGTGCTTTCTCTACCTGTACTGCTCACATAACCATAGTGGTGACCTACTATGTGCCTCTTGTCTTCATCTACCTGAGACCAGGATCTCAGGATCCACTAGATGGAGTCATGGCTATCTTCTACACCTCACTGACTCCACTTTTGAATCCTATTATCTATACACTGAGGAACCAGGACATAAAACGTGCCCTTGTCAACTTGTCTAGGAGATCATCCTAAATTGGTTCCATGAATATTCCTGTAATCTGATAGAATGAATCTCCTGCTGGTTGTTGCCATACAATGTTGATCAAAGGACTTTGATTCCATGCAATGAAGCCTTTATAGTAATTAACTTATAGCCACAGGCACCGTGTAAGCCATCTTGAGATTGTTTAGCTATGGAGGGTATACATTCAAATTCAAATAAATAAAAAGAGATCTAGATGCTGCCAGAGCATGATTATTGACAATCCAGTTAATCAAAGAGTGTTTATTGTTACATTTATTGCCATACAATGTTGATTGATTAATTCTGCAAACAAAAACAATGGGCAAAACAGCTGTTTTTTGTGTTTCTGGCATTACCTCCATCTTGATCTAACCATCTTTGTGCACTCAAGCTCGGTCTTTTCCAAATGCCACAGTCTTTGCACCAACCATTGTCTCTTTCTGATCCCACTTGTAGATGCCACCTTCCACCCACACTTCCTTCTCTATCTGGATTCACAAAGCACATCCAGTCCCTCCACACAGCAGAAACCCATCATGCACACCTTCCAAAAACTTCCTAGGTTGCCTAACTCATCTGACTTTGATATATCACCAGCAAAAGACATTGCTGAATTTCCTTGACACTTTGCACAGAGTTGGCATCATCATCACAACAAAATGTAGAATAGAATTCTTTATTGGCCAGGTGTGATTGGACACACAAAGAATTTGCCTCTGGTGAATAAGATCTCAGTGTACACACATAAAACAACAAAGTGATAGGTTACAGATCATAAATCATGCTTGCAATCATTAATCATAAGATACAAATAACAAATGTCTATGGAGATTCTCAGCCACCAGGTCATAGTTATCCTGAAGGTTCTTTTTCATGAGACAACTGGACTTTCTTGATTTTTTTCTTTGAAATCATTTAACTTCTCATCCAAGAAGCTTCTTCAGCTCTGACTGTTGACATCGAGACCATCTATGTCAAAACTGAACAGCCCTCTCTCAACAGAGGGGAGGGATACGACATCCTCTATCTCCAGTCTACAACACAGTCCTTTCAACAGTATCAAGAAGGCTTCTCACCTATTTGCACCACTCAGGTGACCTTGAGGATACAGATAAACCTCCAGGTGGCCTCAAGGATTCTCTAAAAGAATGCAAATGACCAGCTGTCTGCAAGGAGTATAAATCCTTCCATTCTCCACCATCTAGTCAGAGCTGAAGAAGCTTCTTGGATGAGAAGCGAAATATCTTCAAAGAAAAAAACAAAAAAGTCCAGTTGCCTCATGAAAAAGCACCTTTGGAATACAAATAACAAATGATAAATCATAAGACACCAATAGGAGAAGATATTCTCTAAGAAGATATTCTATAAGTGTCAAGTAAACCAGTCAGGAAATAGGACTAGAATAACTAATTCTGCTTTATTGTAAGGCTACATTAGCAAAATCCTGTAGATCTGAAAGTACAAACTTTCCACCACCACTTTGATCCATTAAGAAGGGTCTTCCCTCAGTTTCTTTCCCTGACTTTTAAGTGACTATGGGTTCCTGCCTCTCTTGTCTGACCATTTCTTAACCATCATCTCTTTCCTTCCACCCCCAAGGTCATCCACAGGGTCCATTACACTAACCTTGTCACCAATTAGCAAATCTTGTGTCCACCACAAACATTGGAGGCTGCCTCATTTCTTTACCCTGAACAGCCTTTTGACCACTCAATTAAATGGCAAGAGTAATATAAGGGAAGTGTCTGTGTATTTAGGCTGTTAGTTAAATGATGCTCTGTGTTTCAAAAGTGCCCATATCTTTTTTTCTGAGATGTAGCATAGGTACAGAGAGGTGAGGCTTTTCAATTCTATGTTTTTTTCTGAATACATCTGGCTTAAATATTTCTAGATCAAGTATAATGGAGGTCTATCAGCAGCTGGCCTAACTCTACATTTACATTCAAGAGAACTGCCATTAAAACCCTTTCTTCTCTTCAGTGGGACCTTCTGCTGCTAAAAAAAAAACCCTGGCCATTGTTTGAGCACTCTGCATATGCTCAGAAGCACACCCTCTAACAAGGGCTGCTGCTGAATTCAAATCTCTAACAAAGGTTGAGTCTTGGACCAATTTTCATCATGAAATAAATAAATAAACAAACAACAATGTTTTTTTAATTGTTGTTTAACTCTAGATTTAGGACTTGTGTGGAAAACAAATGTTATATGTATGCGGAAATATTGAAAATTCAAAAGGATACACAAACACTTTAGTACCATTCTAGGCTATTTGGTTTGTCCAGAGTGATCCAGTTCTGGGAAGAAAGAAGTAAAAAAAAAAGTCAGATTCAAGATGAGGTGCAGAAACAAGACTATGAGATAGCATTTCTCCTTCTGGTGTAAGCAAAAGCACACTCAGAAAGCTAGTCATTCAAGTTATCAAAGATTTCCTGCCTTTTAATTTCAGAATGGCATTTTTAATCTCCTTGTCTCAGGGAAAGGAGTTACTGTGGTGTAAAATATAGCAACCGCCTGCTTATGGCCTGAGGTATGTGAAACCGAGAGGAGTATAAAAGGTTATCACCAAGATGATATGGGCAGTGCAGGTGGAGAAGGCCTGCCATTGTCCATCAACGTTGCGAACCTCAGGATAGCAAAGACAATGTAGACATATGACAGCAGAATAAGTAGAACACAGATCGTGGCGATGAGACCAAGATCAATCAAGGTGAACATCTCATTGAAGTAGGTGTCTACACATACCAACTTCAGCGTGGCTGGGATGTCACAAAAGATATAGCTTATCTCGTTCCGTGGCCCATATGGCAACTGAAAAGTCAGGGTTGTCTCTATGATTTGAATACAAACACCCACCAAACCAGGTGCCCATAAAAAGCCAGAGGCAGATTTTAGGGTTCATAAGGATACTATAGTGAAGTGGCCAGCAGATAGCCAAGAAGTGGTCGTAGGCCATCATGGTGTAAAGGAAGCATTCTGTACAGACCACACAATGATAGAAGAAGACATGAGTTATACAGCCTGCAAAGGAGATGACTTTGTTGCCACCCAGAAAGGAAGCTATCATCTTGAGCACCACAATGGTGGAGGTGGTAATATCCACAATGGCTAAGTGGCAAAGGAGCCAGTACATCAGCTTGTGTAGCCGAGGCTCATGGATCGTGGCCAAGAAGACCAGGAGGTTACTAAGGATAGTCAACAAGTAGATGCCCACAAAAAGAATAACAATGGGACATGTAATATGGGTGGGTATGGGAAACCCAAGAGGACAAAATGCATCAGTATTGTTTGATTTTCACACATCGTTTAAGGCATGTAGGTAACCTTTATCACTGCAATGAACACAATTCAGGCAGCATTAGCAATCACAGGAGGATCCTTTGAAGAGCACCAACATTTCAGTCTTTCTGTGATTGATGGGGTTGGTGTAAAATGGGGAAATGACATGATTTCTGAAAGGTTTTTTAATCTTGGTTTCTCATTAGCAGGTCTGAACAGGTCCACTTTGTCTTAAGGCTTGTTTGATATAAAAGTTCTGGTTGTGTTCCAAAACGTGATCTGGATATCAGGGAAGTCATGTAAAAAGAGAATTCTTCAATCATTAGTGTTATACTTTAGCTACCACCTCTTCTTCCAGCAGCATATTTGACATATTTATTTTTATTTATTTTATTTTATTCGGATTTGTATGCCGCTCCTCTCCAAAGACTCGGAGCGGCTTACAACATATATATATATATATAAACAATTGAACAAATCCGAACAACATTAAAAATACAAACCCCATACATACTCATCAATCACACCACAATCAACAATCATCCCCAGGCCTGCCGGCAGAGGTAGGTTTTTAAATTCTTTCGGAAGGCCAGGAGGGTCGGAGAAACGCGGACTTCAGGAGGTAGTTGGTTCCAGAGGGTGGGCGCCGCAACAGAGAAAGCCCTCCCCCTAGGGCCCGCCAGATGACATTGTTTCGTTGACGGGACCTGGAGGAGGCCGACCCTATGCGCTCTCACCGGTCGTAGAGAAGTATGTGGCAGAAGGCGGTCCCGTAAGTATCCTGGTCCCAAGCCATGAAGGGCTTTATAGGTAATAACCAACACCTTGAATTGGGCTCGGAGACCAATAGGCAACCAATGCAGTGTGCGGAGAGTTGATGAAATGTGGGCACAACGAGGAAGACCCACAACTGCTCGCGCAGCTGCATTTTGCACTAATTGTAGTCTCCGAACACTCTTCAAGGGTAGCCCCATGTAGAGAGCGTTGCAGTAGTCGATCCTCGAGGTGACAAGGGCATGTGTGACTGTGAGGAGAGACTCCCGATCCAAGTAAGGACGCAACTGGTGCACCAGGCGAACCTGGGCAAATGCCCCCCTCGCCACTGCCGACAAATGATGATCAAATGTCAGCTGTGGATCAAGGAGGACTCCCAAGTTGCGAACTTTCTCTGAGGGGTTTATAGATTCACCCCCCATGGTAATTGAAGGACAGATAGAAGTGTCCTTGGGAGGCATCACCCACAGCCACTCTGTCTTATCGGGGTTGAGCCTTAATCTGTTAACACCCATCCAGACCCTCACAGCCTCCAGACACCGGCACATCACCTCAACCGCTTCACTGATATGGCCAGGAGTGGAAATGTACAGCTGAGTATCATCAGCGTACTGATGGTATCTCACTCCGTGGCAGTGGATGATCTCACCCAGTGGCTTCATGTAAATGTTAAAAAGTAGGGGGGAGAGAACCGACCCCTGAGGCACCCCACATGGGAGTAACCTAGAGGAGGACCTTCGATCCCCCACAAACACTGACTGCGACCGACCAGTGAGATAGGAGGAGAACCACCACAATACGGTGTCCCCCACTCCCAATCCCTCCAGCCGGCGCAGAAGGATACCGTGGTCAATGGTATCGAACGCCGCTGAGAGGTCAAGAAGCACCAGGACAGAGGACTGGCCTCTATCCCGGGCTTGCCAGAGATCATCCATCAGAGCGACCAAAGCAGTTTCGGTGCTGTAGCCGGGCCTGAATCCCGACTGCAGAGGGCCCAGATAATCGGCTTCCTCCAGAGACCGCTGGAGCTGATGCGCCACCACCTTCTCGACAACCTTCCCCACAAAGGGAAGGTTGGAGACCGGACGATAGTTGGTCAAAATTTCTGGATCCAGGGAAGGCTTCTTGAGGAGGGGGCGCACAAGTGCCTCCTTTAAGGGAGCCGGAAAGGACCCCTCCCTCAAAGAAGCGTTGACAATCTCCTGGATCCAGGAACATGCCACCACCCTACTGGCCGAAACCAGCCAGGAGGGACACGGGTCCAACAAACAGGTGGCAGAACATAGAGATCCAATGGCCCTGTCCACTTCCTCAGGCGTAACAGCCTCAAACTCTCCCCAGATGACCGGACAAGAACATGCCCTGTCCCCTCAACTGAATCATTATCAGTCGACTCTGCTACACAATTGGAGTCTAGGTCAGCCTGGATCTGAGCCACTTTGTCTGCGAAACAGTTATTAAAGTCCTCGGCACTACCCTGCAAGGGAGGCCCCGGACCCCTTGGGTTAATAAGGGATCGGGTCACCCTAAACAGGGCGGCTGGACGAGATTCCGCAGACGCGATCAAAGGAGAAAGATACAAAGATCTTGCCACCTTAATCGCCTTCAGATAGGCTTTAATAAATAAGCTCAATCTGGTTCGGTCAGATCCGGACTTACTTTGTCTCCATCGCTTCTCTAGACGTCTCTTATGGCGCTTCATCCCCCTGAGCTCCTCAGTAAACCAAGGAGACCTCCTGGGGCCAGCACCACGGAGAGGTCGCAAAGGCGCAATCCGGTCAATAGCCCCCTTCACGGCCATATTCCATGCCACTACCAGGGACTCCGCCGGACTGTGAATGAAGGAGCTCGGTAATTCCCCAAGCGCCGTCTGAAAGCCAATTGGATCCATATATGGAAGAGTTTGCATGCTAAATTATTCATTCCAGTTTCTCTCATTTTCGTGTGTCACCTGCCTATTGTCAAGATCTATCCTTTCCATGGTTTCACATATAGAGATAGCTAGCTGCTATCATGGACATGAAGACCCATCAAGCCATTATTGAGATGGAATACTTATTCAATAATGTTCTGATGAATAACCTTCTCCAACTGTTCTCTTTTCTCAGAAAAATTCTATGCTGAAGCCATCTCTACCTCTCTTTTTTAAAAAGCAGATAATTGTACACCATATTTTATTTGTAACAATGCACATTGGGCAAACCTTGTTATAGCTCCATTGGGAATTCAGGCTCATCTGAAAAATGCTTGTTGCTATGGGGCAAATGGCAAATCTAGACAGCATACTAAAAAGCAGAGACATCACCCTGCCAACAAAAGTGCGTATAGTCAAGGCCATGGTTTTCCCAGTTGCAATGTATGGATGTGAAAGTTGGACCATAAGAAAGGCTGAGCAACAAGGAATTGAGGCCTTTGAACTATGGTGCTGGAGAAGACTCCTGTGAGTCCCTTGGACTGCAAGGTGTTCAAACCAGTCAGTCCTAGAAGAAATCAACCCCGATTGCTCTTTAGAAGGCCAGATCCTGAAGTCGAAACTCAAATACTTTGGCCACCTAATGAAAAGGAAGGACTCACTGGAGAAGGGTCTAATGCTGGGAAAGATTGAGGGCAATAGAAGAAGGGGACGACAGACAATGAGGTGGCTGGATGGAGTCACTGAAGCAGGAGGCGTGAACTTAAATGGACTCCAGAAGATGGTAGAGGACAGGAAGACCTGGAGGAACGTTGTCCATGGGGTCGCGATGGGTCGGACACAACTTCACAATTAACAACAACAACATGGGAGAAAAAAGGATCAGATCTCAAGGGGAGCACCCTTGCTTTGCTTGAATGACATCCCAAGTTCCTGCACTCGCAGCATAAAGCTGGGAATCTCAGAGGAATAGTAAAGAAAAAGAAAAATTATCTCCATTTGCCTTTTCCACTTTGGCTTAAGAAATAGAAGTTTGGCATATAGATTGAAATTTTATAAACAATGGGGTTGAACCTGGTTCAAACTTGGATGGGAGACATTCAAGAAATCCTGATTGAAAGTCAAGCTTAGGGAACCTCTGTATGATATGATACCTCAATGTACTGATCAGAAGACAAACTCAACATGATGGAATCTTTAGGCTTATGTTTTTGTCATTATTTTTCTATTTCCTCCACATCCTTTTTATTACACCTTTTCCTGGTATACGTTCTGCATTTCAAGAAGGCTATACAGGGGTATACCAATAAAAGAGAATATTTGTAGCCAAGGGTTGAATTTGTTATGACCCCAGGTGGTCAAGGCAAGGCATGCTTCTAGAGACCCCTTTACTGCTCTCAATAAATGTTCCAGCAAACTGCCGTTTAATGACGGGTAAGACTCTGCGCCCATACTATCCTGAAGGAAGCCACCCTCGCTCCACCAAACAATTATTGATTAGAAATCTGATCACTCTAATGATAGCCTTGAGGGAATTTATGTGCATATCTATGGCGATTCTCAGTCATTCAGGTCATGGTTGTCCCAAAGGTGCTTTTTCAGGAGGCAACTGGACTTCCTTGTTTTTCTTTGAAGACATTTCACTTCTCATCCAAGAAGTTTCTTCAGCTCTGACTGAGGTGCTTTGGGACAACCATGACCTGGATGACTGTGAATCTCCATAGACATTAAGCTATGCACTTTGGGATGCACACCCTTTGAATGGTGTGGGAGTATGAATGGATTTCCAGAAAACATTGCAGACTACAGGAACCATTTGCGCTTCAGCTTGAGATGCAGATAACACAGACTCATCCCCCCAACAGCCTGTCTTCAACAGGGAAGGGACACAGGGCAGAAAACATCTTGCAGCCAAGAAGGCTCCACACACATTTGCACTACTCAGGTGACCCCGAGGACACAGGTAAACCTCCAAATGGCCCCGATGACTCTCTAAAAGAATGCAAATGACCAGCTGTCTGCAAGGAATATGAATGTCATGGTTCCGATAAATGAAACCAATTAAAAGAGCTTTATGTCAAACTGTCAAAGTGTGGCTGTAGGAGCAGTACACCAAAACAGCCACTGGGGCTGCTACTTGGGATTTGGCAAAATTCTTGTCAATGTATTGCCATAATTCCTCTACCTCGAGAGGGGTCATGGCATACATTTTCGGCTTTGGCATCTTGGCTCCTCTGCCTCTCCACTGGTGTCAAAAGAGCCACTGGGGGGAGTTGGCCCTATGGGTAATCTCAGGGTCCTCATCCCCTTTCCCCATCATATAAAGGATTTCCACTTGTCTAACCAAGCTAGACCTAAAATCACTGCTTCAGTCATTTTCGGGGTCACCACAAATTGGATAAGATCCCAACGTTCAACTATTTCCAACCACACCAATTCTGTTAAGTGGGTGATTAAGGTTCCTCCCATTAAAGATCCATATGCCTGTTCAAATTTCATGGGGCTGGAGAGTAACCTCGCCCGTATGCCCAGTTTAAGAGCAATTGGCAAGCTGATAATGGATCGGGAGCACCCTGAGTCTACTAGCATCTTTAAGTCCATTTGAGCTCCTGTCTTAGGAACTATAAGCTTGGCAGTGAGGAAAAATGGTTGTAGAGATAGGGGTCAGGTAGAGGTTGTGAGCAGCAAACTGCCCCTCCAAAACCTCCATGCCTCTTCTCTCTATATGATCTCATCCATTCACATTGCCATGGTGATGTGGGAAACTACCCCCAGCTGGTACAATGACCTCACCTGGTTCACATGATATCAGCTAGCTTACACCAACAGGATGTTGCAGAAAACTGCTCCCTGTCTGGTGCCCCCTGGCTGGTATATTCTTAAGGATTGGCAAGGAGTTTCACCAATAAAAATGCTGTTGTTATGCTGTTGCCATGTTACCTTATGCTACTCGGAAAACTATATTTGGGCCACACCTCAACAAGGGGAAACAGCTTCACATGTTATCTCTCATCTTTTTTTGGCCATTACAGCCTTGGGTAAGCCCTCTTCCTTAAAAACTGACAACGGGCCAGCCTATTCTTCAGTGGCCTTTTTGCAATTTTGTACAACCTGGAATATTGTTCTTACTCATGGCCTTCCCTATAATTCCATGAATCAAGCTATCATGGAACATGCTAATCGGTCCTTTAAGGACTGCCTTCACCAACAAATAAAAAAGGATGGCTCTAGGGTACCCAATTTGTCATGGGTAACACAACAGGTAAAAGAAGTATTATTTACATTAAACCAATTGAATGTTTCCATTCAAAATTCCACCACTTATCAGAGACACTTTCAACAGAAAACAAGCTTGCCTCCCCCTCTGGTATATTATCGGGCTTTACCAGACAAAGCATGGTTGGGACCGGTCCCTCTGATCACTTGGGGGTGAGACTATGCTGCTGTGCTTGCTCCTACAGGATCTTTGTGGATTCCAGCGCGTTACATTCGCCCATCCAGGGGTGTCATGGCACCGGTTCCTGGACCCGGTCCCAGAAATGACAAGGGTGACTCTACAGACAGCACAACGACCAATCTGATCCCAGCATGCCAGTCGGCCAGTGACATCGGGAGATGTGAAGAATTTGACCAGTGTTGCAGCAGCAGCAAGTAGAGCCCACCCCTGAGAACCTGTGCACTGCCATTTTTGTGGTTTTAACTGCAAATTCCTTAGCCATCATTTGTTTGTGTCTGGTTGTTATCATCTGCCCTTTGGCAACAGCAGCTGTCATCCCACCCAAACAATTGTTCAGCAACAATTGAATGAAGCAAAATCTATGGGTACAGCTGGCTAACATCACACAAAATGATGTCTTTTGCTTATCTGAAGCGTATGACATGGAAAATTTGCTTTCTACCTGTTTAGTCCCTGTTTGAACCCCTCCTGCAGTAATTCAAAACTTCACTGGCTTGAGCAGAATTTTATTAAATGGGAACTTTAACTATAAGGCTATATCTAGATGGGGGGGTCACTGCCTATTATCTACCCCCTGATGCTATTGCTTTGGACACCCTGGTGGTAGCAATCCCTGCAAATATAACATGTGTAAAAATAGTTAATTGTACTTCTTCAAGTAAAAAACCTCACTGTTTTTTTTTGAAAATATATTTTATTAATTTTTTTAATTTTTACAGAAAGAAGAAACTACTCAAATCAAATCATAGTGTTAAAATAAACAATCATCCATAAACAAAACATAAATACATTTTTCAATACATCTAATACTAATAACTCAACTGAAAATAATCATACCACACAATTAACATTACTGCTCGGTACCCCCACCACCACATCCCCCCCCGACCCTAACCTTCCCCCCTCACTTACCAACTAACTACCTACTTTCCTCCCTCCTTCTATTCCACCCTCCTTACTCATCCCCCCTCTTACCAACTTTCTTTCTACTTTCTTTCTACTTTCCTCCCTCCTTCCCTATCTCCGTGCTACTCTTCCCCCTTCTTATCAACTTCCACTTACATCAGCCTTCACTCCTCCTTCCTCTTTCCAACAGATGTGGTGCCCAGAGGCCACCCGAGCAACCCCTTAATGACAGTAATTACATATTCTTACATCCACCCCAATTACAGTTGAGAAAACATCATATATAAAATTATAAACCCTCCCTAACCCTCCCCCCCGACTTCCCAGAGTGAGTACAGGGTAAAACAAAAGAAAACCCACTACATCAAACAAAATTATTATATAATCCTAACAAGAATTTTAAGCTATATACTATATACAATCTCTAAATCATTTCAATCCATTAAACAAAACAAACAAATCATCTTGTTAAGAATAATAATTTTCATTTCTATTGTAATTTCTATCATGCTGTGAGCCGCCCTGAGTTCTTTGGAATAGGGCGGCATAGAAATTAAATAAATAATAATAATAATAATAATAATTTACATATCTAAACCATCAATCTAAGTCAAACCTTAAATCACTTCAATCCATTGAGAGGTTATATAAAATCGCCCAAACAATCAAGTTTTATATACATCTTCCAGTAATCAACCTCTTTCAAACCATTGAACATCAAATAAAAAAAAATTCATCTTTTTAGAAAAATAAACAAATAATATCATATCTTCCATTAAACATCCTCTCTTACATCTTACTTATAAAATTGGTCTTTAATTCAGCCCATAATCTTAGATTAGCCTTAAATCCTTACATTTAATTTTAAATTTTACTTCTTCAATCGACTTCAGGGCTTTCTCATCTGTCAAATAAACCTCCATAACAAATACAATCTATTTATTCCATTTCTAACTTACATTCCTTCAACCTTATCAAATCACATAATGCTTATCTATCCCATCAATCAATCAATCTAATGTCAAACCTAGATAATTTCAGAACAAATACATTCTTCATCAATTTAATTATATGTTCCATTAATCATCATCTTCTCTTACATCTTACTCATAATCTTAGTCCTTAAATCAGTCCATAATTTTGAATTACCCATAATTCCTGCATACAGTTTTAAATTTCACTCCTTCAGTCGAATTCTAGGTTTTTTCTTTAACCAGGTAAACCTCCATAACGACGCCTCCCTTCCAAATAATAAGTCTCTTTTCTTTACTTGCAGTATCATTTGAGTCCAAATAAACCGTCTTAACCTTTGCATTAGTCCTCTGTTACTCTTAGCCATAAACTTTTGTTGAGATAACAATTCAAATCTCTGTCTTTGCGTTTCCCAATCCTCAGGCCCATAAGTAAATTGCTTCTTAAACTGAATCAATGTCTCTTTTTTCTCAATTAAATCCTCTTCTTGTTGCTTATCTAAAAGGAATAACCATCCCCTCCTTTCTTGAAACAAATCCTCTTCCTCCACTCCATCGATGAACTGTTTATCAAGCAAGATCCATTTCCCTTTATTCTCTTTATTCTCAGTACTGTCTTCTTCTTGTTCTTGTTCTTCTTCTTGTTTAGGTTACACTATAAAATATTCAGCAGTCGGTTGTAAATCAGTTTCATTTGGAAGAAAGAATCTGGTTAATATTTCTGTAATGGTCTCTTTCAGTATTGCTTTAATCTCTTTCACTATTACAAGCCTTTCTTCTTGAAATTCATCAATACGATCCAAAATAAGTTTAACATTTGAATGTAAATTCCACTCCATTTTAAATTTAAAACAATCACTCTGGCTATAATACAATTCCTACCGCCGTCTCTCTAGCTTCGCTTATGAGAACAAGGAGAGAGAAAAAAAATGGAGAGTTCACTTTCACTTTCAAACACTTTCCTTTAACAGTGAAAGCAGTGAAAGCTATACGCCATTTTGAAAGCATTATGTTGATTGTAGAAGTTAGAAATGAATAGCCAGAAAAACAATAAAAAAATACTTGCAATCCAGTAAGAACTCCTGTATTCACTCAGTCTGTTTATAGTCTCTCTTGCATTCTATTTTTATAAGCAGAAGCGGTCGTGGCGTCTTTCTCTGTCTGATGACAGAAGCGTCTCTGGGGAGGAGCGTTCTCAGGAGCTTAGGGAGCTATCACTCTTGATCCCTGAAAACTTTTTCAGGGATTTAAGAGGTGCTCAACCCTACTCCTGATGCTCTACACCTCTTCTTTGCCCGAAGAGGGGATTTTTCACCGCAAAAAAAAACAGCTGATGTGCGCTGTTTTTTGCGGCTTTACAGACCCAGGGAACGGAGCCTGGTGGTAGCAATCCCTGCAAATATAACATGTGTAAAAATAGTTAATTGTACTTCTTCAAGTAAAAAACCTCACTGTTGTCGCATTAGCTCACCTGTTTTAAACTGCACAGCTTTTGAAGAGACTTCCTTTCATTTTGGACATGGTTGGCTACTGCAAGGATAGTTTTTTACATGTGGTCAAGAAACTTTTAATTATATTCCTGCTAATATTAGTGAAGTGCAGTGTTGCCTCAGCCGGCTGATTCCTGTTTTGCTTTCCAAACAACAAGTTCACTCGAACCGTTCTCGACATGGGGTCATGCTAGATATCACTTGTGACTCTGAGACAGCCTTACTTAATAAAGCAGAACATGTAGCACTGGCTGTGTTTCTAGTGGGTGTGCCAGGACTTGCTGTTCGTGCTCACCTCGACATCAATGCTATTGCATGTAATTTAACAAAAACAATTAATGCTACTTCTTCAGCTATCTCAGCAATCAACCATGAGCTGCAAGATTTGAGAAAAGCTATCTTGCAAAATCACGCTGCTATCGATTATTTGCTTCTGCACCAGCATTTGGGCTGTGAAAGTTTTGAAGGAATGTGTTGTTTCAACATTTCAGATGAGTCATGAACCATCCAGCACCAAATCAATATTTTACACAGTTTGGCCTCTGATTTGAAAATTCATACTTTAGGATAATAGTAGTAGTAGTAGTAGTAGTAGTAGTAGTAGTAGTAGTAGTAGTAGTAGTAGTAGTAGTAGTAATAATAATAATAATAATAATAATAATAATAATAATAATAATAATAATAATAATAATAATAATAATAATAATAATAATAATAATAATAATAAGTTGGAAGGTACCTTGGAGGTCATTGAGTCCAACCCCCTGCTCAGGAAGGAACTCTACATCATTTCAGACAAATGGCTGTCCAGTCTCTTCTTTTTTTTTTTTAATATATAAAATTCTTTTATTAAAACAATCAACATTGAACATAAAAACATATTGTGCAGCATTCATCATGGCACCTGATATACAATACTGAGTATTAGTCATTGAAAACGTCTGAGTTAGTAAGCCTTGTTCCATCCCTCGCGTCTAGCCTCAACTATACTCCTGTTACACTTTGTTTGATTGGTGTTTCTCTTATCTTCTTAAAAACTTCCAGTGTTGGAGCATTCATCGCTTCTGGAGGCAGGTTGCTCCATTGGTTAATTGTTCTAACTGTCAGGAAGTTTCTCCTTAGTTCTAAGTTGCTTCTCTCCTTGATCAATTTCCATCCGTTGCTTCTCGTCCTGCCTTCAGGTGCCTTGGAGAATAGCTTGACTCCCTCTTCTTTGTGGCAACCCCTGAGATATTGGAACACTGCTATCATGTCCCCCCTCGTCCTTCTCTTCGTTAAACTAGACATACCCAAAGGAAAGCCTTTGGGCTTGGCTGCCCACAGGATAACTGGGAAATATTCTGCGTTATTCAGTCATTACCTATGCTATTTTGATTGATGGATGCTGTTTTGTTCAGTGTATCCCTTCCTTTTGCAATATATGTATCAGAGCTTTTTGCCCCAAATCCTCTCCCACATTGCCTCAGGGTCAAGTTTATGCCCTGTATAAACAACTGCAAGGATGCTCCTCTCCTGATTATGATCCTTTTACTAACCCCTCTTACAACGATGTTTCATCTAACAAAACAAAAAAGAGTGAGATGTAAAGATAGGGGTCAGGTAGAGGTTGTGAGCAGCAAACTGCCCCTCCAAAACCTCCATGCCTCTTCTCTCTACATGATCTCATCCTTTCACATTGCCATGGTGATGTGGGAAACTACCCCTAGCTGGTACAATGACCTCACCTGGTTCAGATGATATCAACTAGCTTACACCAACAGGATGTTGCAGAAAACTGCTCCCTGTCTGGTGCCTCCTGGCTGGTATATTCTTAAGGATTGGCAAGGAGTTTCACCAATAAAAATGCTGTTGCTATGCTGTTGCCATGTTACCTTATGCTACTAGGAAAACTGTATAAAAAGCAATAAACACTGAGAGGAAGGAGTTCCTCTTTAAATAGCGAAATAGGTTGACTCACCATTGGGTCGTTCCTCATCATCACTATCATAGGGAGCCAATGTGGTGGCTAAGTCAGCTGAGGTCTCGACCTTCTCTTGAGTAGGCGAGGTGACCTAGGCTACTGGTTCCTGCATGATCCAATTTAACTTCTCCCTGGCAGATGGCTGGTTTACTTTTCTTTTCTCTGGTGTGGCTGAGCTGCTTCTCTGCTGCGGGAATGGGACAGGACAAGCCGCTGCCAGGTGACCCAGTTGGCCACACCTAAAACATTTGATCAGTGGTGCCAAATATGATTTAGGAGGTTCTGCCATTCCTGTCACTGGGGTTTGTCAGGGTGGTGGTCGTCTAGTCAGTTCTGGCCTCGGTCTAGGAGTCCAGGAGTTATCGGCTTCTTGTAGTGGATTAGCTTGATGTCCATCTTTACTGCCACCTGGTATCACTCATGCAGTTGGTCAGGTATCCCACAGTAGACACAGGCTTGGAACAGATTGTGGTCCAGGCCATTCTTGAAATGGTGCACTAGGGATCATTCTGGCCACCACTCAATAAGACCCGCGACTCTTACCAACTTTCTTTCTACTTTCTTTCTACTTTCCTCCCTCCTTCTCTATCTCCGTCCTACTCTTCCCCCTTCTTATCAACTTCCACTTACATCAGCCTTCTCTCCTCCTTCCTCTTTCCAACAGATGTGGTGCCCAGAGGCCACCCGAGCAACCCCTTAATGACAGTAATTACATATTCTTTCATCCACCCCAATTACAGTTGAGAAAACATCATATATAAAATTATAAACCCTCCCTAACCCTCCCTCCCGACTTCCCAGAGTGAGTACAGGGTAAAACAAAAGAAAACCCACTACATCAAACAAAATTATTATATAATCCTAACAAGAATTTTAAACTATATACTATATACAATCTCTAAATCATTTCAATCCATTAAACAAAACAAACAAATCATCTTGTTAAGAATAATAATTTTCATTTACATATCTAAACCATCAATCTAAGTCAAACCTTAAATCACTTCAATCCATTGAGAGGTTATATAAAATCACCCAAACAATCAAGTTTTATATACATCTTCCAGTAATCAACCTCTTTCAAACCATTGAACATCAAATAAAAAAAAATCATCTTTTTAGAAAAATAAACAAATAATATCAATAAACCCCTCAATTAAAAAAAATATATGTTCTTAATCAATTTAATATATCTTCCATTAAACATCCTCTCTTACATCTTACTTATAAAATTGGTCTTTAATTCAGCCCATAATCTTAGATTAGCCTTAATTCCTTACATTTAATTTTAAATTTCACTTCTTCAATCGACTTCAGGGCTTTCTCATCTGTCAGATAAACCTCCATAACAAATACAATCTATTTATTCCATTTCTAACTTACATTTCTTCAACCTTATCAAATCACATAATGCTTATCTATCCCATCAATCAATCAATCAATCTAATGTCAAACCTAGATCATTTCAGAGCAAATACATTCTTCATCAATTTAATTATATCTTCCATTAATCATCTTCTCTTACATCTTACTCATAATCTTAGTCCTTAAATCAGTCCATAATTTTGAATTACCCATAATTCCTGCATACAGTTTTAAATTTCACTCCTTCAGTCGAATTCTAGGTTTTTTCTTCAACCAGGTAAACCTCCATAACGACGCCTCCCTTCCAAATAATAAGTCTCTCTTCTTTACTTGCAATATCATTTGAGTCCAAATAAACCGTCTTAACCTTTGCATTAGTCCTCTGTTACTCTTAGCCATAAACTTTTGTTGAGATAACAATTCAAATCTCTGTCTTTGCTTTTCCCGATCCTCAGGCCCATAAGTAAGTTGCTTCTTAAACTGAATCAATGTCTCTTTTTTCTCAATTAAATCCTCTTCTTGCTGCTTATCTAAAAGGAATAACCATCCCCTCCTTTCTTGAAACAAATCCTCTTCCTCCACTCCATAGATGAACTGTTTATCAAGCAAGATCCATTTCCCTTTATTCTCTTTATTCTCAGTACTGTCTTCTTCTTGTTCTTGTTCTTCTTCTTGTTTAGATTGCACTATAAAATATTCAGCAGTCGGTTGTAAATCAGTTTCATTTGGAAGAAAGAATCTGGTTAATATTTCTGTAATGGTCTCTTTCAGTATTGCTTTAATCTCTTTCACTATTGCACGCCTTTCTTCTTGAGATTCATCAATACGATCCAAAATAAGTTTAACATTTGAATGTAAATTCCACTCCATTTTAAATTTAAAACAATCACTCTGGCTTTAATACAATTCCTACCGCCGTCTCTCTAGCTTCGCTTACGAGAACAAGGAGAGAGAAAAAAAAATGGAGAATTCACTTTCACTTTCAAACACTTTCCTTTAACAGTGAAAGCAGTGAAAGCTATACGCCATTTTGAAAGCATTATGTTGATTGTAGAAGTTAGAAATATATAGCCAGAAAAACAATAAAAAAAATACTTGCAATCCAATAAGAACTCCTGTATTCACTCAGTCTGCTTACAGTCTCTCTTGTGTTCTATTTTTATAAGCAGAAGCGGTCGCGGCGTCTTTCTCTGTCTGATGACAGAAGCGTCTCTGGGCAGGAGCGTCCTCAGGAGCTTAGGGAGCTATCACTCTTGATCCCTGAAAACTTTTTCAGGGATTTAAGAGGTGCTCAACCCTGCTCCTGATGTTCTACACCTCTTCTTTGCCCGAAGAGGGGATTTTTCACCACAAAAAAAACAGCTGATGTGCGCTGTTTTTTGCGGCTTTACAGTCCCAGGGAACGGAGCCTCACAGAGGAGACTCTAGCGACACCGGCGGAGCCACCGGAAGTCTGATAGGGATAGGGATGAGTAAGGAGGGTGGAGTATAGAGAAGTAGAGAAGGAGGGAGGAAAGTAGGTAGTTAGTTGGTAAGTGAGGGGGGAAGGTTAGGGTCGGGGGGGATGTGGTGGTGGGGGTACCGAGCAGTAATGTTAATTGTGTGGTATGATTATTTTCAGTTGAGTTATTAGTATTAGATGTATTGAAAAATGTACTTATGTTTTGTTTATGGATGATTGTTTATTTTAACACTATGATTTGATTTGAGTAGTTTCTTCTTTCTGTAAAAATTAAAAAAACTAATAAAATATATTTAAAAAAAAGAAAAGAAAAGAAAAAGACCCGCGACTCTTCAGAATTCACACATATAATCCTTCACTGGTCTGCCTGCCTGTTTCACTTCGTGAATGTCCTTCTCTGCCTGTAGGGCTATGGAGTCATCCTCAAATTGAGTCCTCAACTCCTGGATGAATAGATTGAAGTCCCATAGTTCACGTGCTTGTTCGT
This sequence comes from Bothrops alternatus, assembly GCA_034064705.1. Taxonomy (NCBI): domain Eukaryota; kingdom Metazoa; phylum Chordata; class Lepidosauria; order Squamata; family Viperidae; genus Bothrops; species Bothrops alternatus. The sequence goes on along the minus strand of JARGCV010000074.1, from coordinate 727,551 downwards.
TGTAGCTATTTATCCACTGCGAGGCCTCTCCCTCTAGGTTAGCTGCAATGACCAGGTCTGGATAGGCATTGGCATTTCAGTTCATATGAGAACACACTTGGTCAGAAAGAAAATTAACTTCTCAGGGTCTCCATCAAACGTGGGCTTGAAAGGAGGAGGAGCCACAGGTTGCTGCCTATTTAATAGAGCATGCAGCCATCCATACTATTGCATCAGGCCACATTGGATTACCCCTGCCTGATCAAACCTTGGCATGGGCCCTGGGCTGGTGTAGCATCAAGGATGGTATTCAGGACTGTGTCACCGAGGGCGTGGATCAGGGCTCCGTTGTTGATAGTGACAGTCTGGGCTGTCCCAGTATCGGTAATGATCATGGCTCTCCCTGTGTCAGTGATAATCCAGGCTACAGTGGCATAGGTGTCAGTCAGGGCTCACATAGGGGTTGTGCTGTTCAGGGCTAACATACCGTTCTTGACGTCCTGGGCTGTCACGCCATTGATGGTGGTCAGGACTCAGTGACTGCCAATGACTGTCAAGGCTAGTACATTGGTGCTGACGATCAGGGCTTCTCCTCTGCATTAGGCTCAAGGCTAAAGCTGGTGGCCTCAGGCATGGGGAAGCAGCCCAGGCCCCTATTATGGGACTGGGACCTCTCTTGGACTGGGAATAGTCTTGGGAGCACTTGTCATCCTGCTTGCTGATCAGTAACAGACAGTGGCATGCTCCTTGCTTCCCACATCCAGCCCTTTGAATATCTCCCTTAGATGCTCAACTGACTGGCTTTGGATTGCTGTCAGGTACTTCCACTCACCCAACTCATCTGGTGGTGCCATTCCCTTAGCTCCTCTAAAATTCTTGGGAGGCAATTAGTGGAAATTCAGCTTCAGCAGCCTTTGAAGAACTCTTCTTCGGCTGGGCTGCCTCTGAACACCACGAGTCTCCACCAAGCAGGGTCTATTCTGATCAGCAGATGTCTCCCATGCCTTTGGTTTCACCCCTGCTGCTGGAGCATCAAAAACCACAGTCTCTATTGGTGTGATGGCCTGCACTCCATTCACCAATGTAGTAGCTGTGGTTATGGTGCTAGTGACAGGTTCCTCCTTCTCCATCTTGGGATCTTCCCTGAGTCTTTGTCAGCCTCCCTTCTGCTTTAGGTGGGTGACTGGAGTTCAGGACCCCGTAAAATTAAAGTGAGAGTGAGTCTTGGGTTAATGTCATGGTTCCGATAGATGAAACCAATTAAAAGAACTTCAAGACAAAGATTTCTTCCTTAAAGAACATTTTATTCAGAAAACAAATTATCGGCACTTATGTAGTTGAATCCAAACTAAAGTTCCCTCCCCCGATACAATATAACAAGTTGCAATTCCCACCCCAGAAAGGCTGTCAGAAATCACATTCACCAATTAATCTAAAATGCATGATCTCCTCCCAATATCTCAGCCTGCCAAAACTTTATCTAAAATTGACCTTGAAGTTCACCCAGCTGCAATTGTTTAGGCTGACTGAAAATGCTCAAGCATTCCCCCCTTCCACATTTGAGAATATCACACAACAGAAAAAGCACAAGGAAAGCAAAAGGTAAAATGGCTGCAATTTCTTAATTGTCACAGCACTGACATCAAATCCTTCCATTCACCACCATCCAGTCAGAACTGAAGAAGCTTCTTGGATGAGAAATGAAACGTCTTCAAAGAAAAATAAGAAAGTCCAGTTGCCTCCTGAAAAAACACCTTTGGAACCTATGTGCATTTGGCACCATTAATTACCTCAGCAGGCCTTCAGGCTCATGCAAAGTTCCCCGGGAAACACCCAATGTCCCTAAGATGCTAGCCAGTGTACTTGAGAGGTTGCCAAGAAAGATGGTTTGCTATTTCTGAACTTCTTTATCTTATCTACAATGTGCCAACTTTTCTGGGTAGAACATACTGGCTCTTCCAGGTGATTAAATAAACAAGTTAACAAACATATAAATACAAATGTTAAAGTGTGCTCAGGGTTCCCTTCCTCTTGAAAGGACCTGTCTTTGTTCAGCTGAATAAACGCATAAAGCTTGCCAAGGGTGGATTCTGTTTTCATTTCTACTGAGCCACACCTGAAACCAGCATGACACAACAGCTCATATAGTACCAATAAAGTCCACAGAATAGGAGCATGCTCACAAGGCATGGTCCAGGGTTCCCAGTCCAGTCCACCCAGCTAAGCTAGTCCACAAGGCAGAGTCCAGGCCCAAGACAAATAGTAGCCCTCAGGCCAAAGACAAGGTACAAGGCAAGAGGCAGTTCTAAAGGCAAAGTGAAGAAAGGGGCCAAAAGCAGTCTACAAGACAAGGGCAAGGTCCAAGACAAAAAGAGAAAAGCAGTCTTCAAAGCAAGGGAAGGAAAACAACAAAAGGCATGAGCCAAAGCCAGGGGAATGTAAGCAAAAACAAACAATTGTTACTGGCAAAGACTAACTCCCCATGGCTTCTTCTTAAGACACTCTACTCCAGGTGTTCCTTGTGAGGAGGAGTGGGGTGACTGTCATGGTTCCGATAGATGAAACCCATCAAAAAAACTTCAAGGCAAGAATTCTTCCTCAAAGAACATTTTATTCAGGAAACAAAGTATCAGCACTACATAGTTGAACCCAAAATTAGATTCCCTTCCCCCAGATACAATGCAACAGAATGCAAGTCCTACCCCCATAAAGCAATCATAAATCACATTCTCCAATTAGCCAGGAGCGCGGGCTCTCTTCCCAGCTCCTCAGCCTGCCAAAATGTTATCAGTTTGTGTCCTTAAGTTTCTCACGGAGCTGCATTGTTATTATGGTTAGCTGAGCTCAAGCATTCACCCCATTCCCCATCAACAACTGATTTCTAAACAGAAGAAAAAGCATGTTAAAAGCAAAGTAAAAATGGTTGCAATTTCCATCAGTTGTCAGAGCAGGAACATCCAATGTTCCAACGTTCATAGTGACCTTTTCCCAAGTAGCCTTGCAGCCTTCTCTGAGCTTGTCTAAGCTCCACTGTCCATGCCCTTAGATCAAGAGGGGGAGGCAGCTGTTCCTCATCAGAGGGAATCTGCTGCCTATCAGCACTACTGTCTGTCAGTAGTTGATCCTCCCCTGTGCCTATGAAGGTAGGCAGCTCTCTGTTTTGTTGACCATCTCCCTCAATGACTGAGGGGCCTGGGACAGCATCGTCCTCAGCTCCTGGCCTCTCCAAACATTTCAGGGGAGATATATTATCATACAGTCCTAGTTCCATCTCCTCTCCCTCCAAACCAGTTCCGATGGGACTATGACAGAATTGTGGGTTCCTTAGTGCTCTCCTAACTTGGTGCTTTGCTTGCAGACATTTCATTATCAAACTAAGTAACATCATTAGTGCTATTCATGACTGTCTTAAGGCAGAAAATTTAAAAAATCAAGATAATGGCCACAACTATCGATTTAAACTATGCCCCTTTTCTGCAATCCAGATTTGAAAGGGTGGGGCATTGGTCACATGATGATGATTGCCATCTTGACTTTTTTCTTCCTTCCTGAACAAATATCTAATCATTGTGATTGTTTGGGGAGGGGGAGCACACTAAGATCTGCAAGATTTTTTTTACTAATTTTTGACAGTCCATTGGGATTATTCTGTCCCACTGGCAGCAGCAAAAGAGGCCTGCTGTGGATCTCATTAGTCAAAGGTTTAAGGCTGGAAGGATCCAGGAAAGGAGCCTTTTCTTTAGAACAACATGCTGCCCAAGGTGATAGGATAGGATAGGATAGGATAGGATAGGATAGGATAGGATAGGATAGGATAGGATAGGATAGGATAGGATAGGATAGGATAGGATAGGACAGGACAGGACAGGACAGGGCAGGGCAGGGCAGGGCAGGGCAGGGCAGGGCAGGGCAGGGCAGGGCAGGGCAGGGCAGGGCAGGGCAGGGCACGGGAGGGCAGGGCAGGGCAGGGCAGGGCAGGGAAGGCCGGGTAGGGTGGGGTAGGGTAGGGGAATGGAATGGAATGGAATGGAATGGAATGTAGAGTAATATAGTGGAAGACAAGAGTAGACTAGACAAGAAAAGAAAGTAGAATTAAGATTGGAATGGAATAGAAATAATAGAATAGAATAGAATAGAATAGAATAGAATAGAATAGAATAGAATAGAATAGAATAGAATAGAATAGAATAGAATAGAATAGAATAGAATAGAATAGAATAGAATAGATCTATATATCAATGCCTATATTTACATTTGTGCTGTATTTTCATTAATGGATATAATGATTTTTTCCCTTCTGGCTCATGCCTTCCTATCTCAGGAGGCTTTTAAATGTTTTGAAGATGTTTACATATGTGACTATCTCAGTAGCATTATGAAATTAGCCAGTTTCTCTCCTCTAGATCCTATGGGATCCCATGGAAAAAGGAGGAACTAATTCTGAAGGATGATATTTATTGTCCCCATGATATTCCATCCCAAGGTGGGAGCCCCAGAGCTCCGTGAATTGATTTGATAGTATATTGCATTTGCTATATGTGTTTCAAAAACATCTCAAGAAGACAGTTCAGTCTGATCCACTTCAAATATCCTGTGGCAGACAGAGGCATTTCTACACAAATAGAAGACACTCATGGAAGATGTTAGTATTCATGGAGCTGCTGTTAATAGTATTTCCTCAAATGGTGTGCAAGGATCCTAGCCTTCAGTGTGACTTTGAGGAGCCTCTTCCTATTCGTCACACATATCATCAGATTGGAGACATCAACATTGCTGGTATTATTTCTGCATTTTTTACATTTTCTACTCCCATTGATTTCAGTCAACATCCTTCTGAGGCACTTCAGGATGGACTCATGTAAGTACATCATCAATTCATTTTCAAGTTCTAGATCTTGCTGTTAAATCAATAAATGTTTTCCTATAGTGACAAAAGCTCCAGAAAAAAAACATATTCAGTAGGATAGGATAGGATAGGATAGGATAGGATAGGATAGGATAGGATAGGATAGGATAGGATAGGATAGGATAGGGTAGGGTAGGGTAGGGTAGGGTAGGGTAGGGTAGGGTAGGGTAGGGTAGGGTAGGGTAGGATAGGGTAACAAAATTATTGGAGGTTTTCTAATCCAACCCCCTGCTCAAGATGTAGACCATATACCATTTCAGACAAATGTTGAATCTCTTCTTTAAAACCTCCAGTGTTGGAGAACCCAGAGCTTCTGGAGGCAAGTCATTCCACTGATTAATTATTCTGACTATCAGGAAATTTCTCCTTGGTTCTAGCGTGCTTATTTCCTTGATTAGTTTCCATTCATTGCTTCTTTTTCTGCCTTCAGGTGCTTTGGAGAATAGCTTGACCCCCTCTTCTTTCTGCCAGCCCCTTAGATATTGCTGTTTATTCAATGTGAAGTTATATATAAGTTGAAAAATGTTTATAATAAATCACATCTAAATATAACTATAGAGGTATGAATGTCTTAATTTATGAAGATGTAACTACTGCTAAGATCTGGGGAGTGGGATATATTTCCCATGATATCTTTTTTCATTTGATATTTCTGGTACCAAAATTCAGCAATTTCTTTCTGATGTAAGCCATTTTGAAAAGCTGAGGTTTGATACTTGACCTTTCTCATTTTTTCAGAAATAATGCTTCCAATTTCAAGCCAATTTTTGTCTTAAAAATAACTCCAGTTCCTTTAGGGATATATACGAAGTAGTGTTACGTTTTGCATTTTCCAGGATCTTAGCTGAATAATCAAAATATGGAACTAAAACATTTTCCATTAAATGTTTTGTATTTAAGGATTGCAGGTGCCATGATATGAAGCAGATCTTTCTTCATGTGTTTGTTTACAGAGTATTTTTTCAGAATTACCAGCATGTCCTGGCCTTAGCATTTTCTCTAAAAGAGATCAACGAAAACCCACAAATCCTACCCAATGTCACACTGGGCTTCCATATTTTTAACAGCCATTTTAGTCCAAGCTGGACCTACTTTGCCTCAATGGTTCTGCCTTTCACTCACGGCAAATTCATCCCTAACTACAAGTGTGGGGTCCCAAAACCTTTGGCTGCAGTCATTGGGGGACCGGATATCTCTTTTCACATGGCAGCTGTGTTGTCCATCTACAAAGTTCCTCAGGTAAGCATTGCTGAAATATATATTATTATTTTGCCATACCTCTCCACGGGTCTGTATGCTTCTTTCTCTAAAAAAGGTAGCAACTTTTAAGATTCCTAGTTATTATTTTTTGCTTCATAGGATTACCATAGCAGCATGATTAATAATAACTCTGAACAGACAATGGAGATATTTGACATAGCTAAACATTGGTTGCCACAATATTAAAAAAAAGATGTTGAGACTCTGGAAAGAGAGCAGAGAAGATCAACAAAGATGATTAGGGGACTGGAGACTAAAACATATGAAGAGCTATTGAATACATCTAGTTTAATGAAAAGAACAATTAGGGGTGATATCATAATTCTTCCAATATCTAAGGGGCTGCCACAAAGAAGAGAGGCTCAACCTATTCTTCAAAGCACCTTAAGGCAGACAAAGAAGGAATTGATGGAAACTAATCAAGGAGAGAAGAAACCTAGAATTGAGGAGAAATTTCCTGACAATCAGAATAATTAACCAGTGGAACAATTTGCCTCCAGAAGTCGTAGTGCTCCAGTGTTGGTGGTTTTTAAGAAGAGATTGAACAACCATTTATCTAAAATTTTATAGGGTTTCCTGCTTGAGCAGGGAGTTTGTCTAGAAGACTTCCATGTTCTTATTCCCCAATCCGAGGCAGGAAGTTAAGATACAAATTTGAAATATTCACAACAAGACTATTTCCAGAAAAGTGATATATTGGTTAATATTCCTAAATAAAGACAACTAATTGTATAATGTTTCAGTATAAGCTCAAGGGTACCCAGAGACTCAAATCAATGTACACATTTTCAGAGGTCCACTTAGACCTTTCCATTCACATATGTTTGTCTTCCTGCAGTTGACCTATGGCTCTGCTCCAGCCATGGATAAAGAGACTCAAGCAGTTTTCTTCCAGCAAATGTTTCCAGATGAATCCCATGAACATCAGGGCCTCGTGCAGCTATTGATCTACTTAAGATGGATCTGGGTTGGAATTCTTGTAGTAAAGGATGAGAAAGCAGAGAAATTTATCCAGGAAGTAGTCCCTATCTTTTCTGAGTACGGCATCTGCACTGAGTTCATAGAAGAGTTACCAAACATAGATTTTTACAGTGATTTTACTGATGCAATGGATGAAGGACTAACGATATACCATATTCTCATGAAGAGCACAGCCAGTGTGATAATTGTATATGGTAAAATTCAGACCATGACAGTTCTGAGAAGTTTCCTCCGGTTTTCAGAAGTGGAAAATATACCAAAGAAGCAAAAGATCTGGCTTATAAATGCTCAGACAGACTTCACCTCAGTTTCCTTTCATAAAACTTGGGATATCCATTTCCTACATGGTGCTTTATCCTTTGCAGTTCACACAAAACATGTTCCACACTTCCAGGAATTTCTTCGCAATCTAAGTCCAAACAATGACCACCATGATCATTTTCGAAAAGATTTTTGGGAACAGGCATTTGATTGTTTCTTCTCAAACTCAAGAACGGGGACGACTGAGAAAACTTGTACTGGACAGGAGAAGCTTCAGACCCTTCCTACATCTGTGTTTGAAACACGCATCAGTGGCCAGAGTTACAATATTTACAATGCAGTCTATGCTGTGGCACACGCTTTGCAATCTCTGTATTTATCCAAAGACAGGGAAACATCATTAATGAAAAAAGGAAGGAAACAGTTTCACAATCAAATGTGGTGGCAGGTAATAAATCACCATATCTTTTGTTTCAAGGTCTGTCCATAAACTTTAACAAACAATATTCTTTGGGGCAATTGACCTTAGATCTAAAATTGAGATGTAGTATTGAATTAACCATTTGAAATACTTAGAATATGTTTCTGTCAATGAGAATCAGAATTAGAATAGAACTGGAAGGAACCTTGGAGGTCTTCTAGTCCAGCCCCCTGCTCAAGCAAAACTTCCTATACCAAATCAGACAAGTGAGTGTCCAGTCTTCTTCTTAGAAACCTCCAGTGATGAAGCACCTACAACTTCTCAAGACAAGCTTTCCACTGGTTAATTGTCCTTGCTTTGAGGAAGTTTCTCCTTAATTCCAATTTGCTTCTCTCCTTTATTAGTTTCCATCCATGGTTTCTTGTCCTGTACTCTGGTACTATGGAAAATAAGAGGACCCCCTTTTTGTGCCAGCCTCTTAAATACTGGAAGACTGCTATCGTGTCCTTCTTTTCTGTAGACTAGCCAAAACCAAAATCCTGCAACTGTTCTTCATATGTTTTACTTTTCAGGCATGTAATCATTTTAGTTGCTCTTCTTTGCATTAACTGTCTGTCAAGCCCAAAGCGTCTTGGTAATGATGATTCTTCCAAGCTGGTTTCTTTATTGTTTCACATCTATAGACAAAACCATGCAGGACTCAGAACTCTACTCTTTGTATCTACAATCTATCCTGTGAACTATAAGAGACAGTTACCTTCATCTTCCTTCTCCCACACATGTGGGTTGCCTTTTACTTCTCTGAAACTCATCTCCTCCATCCTGGGAATCCATCTTCTTTATTACGTTCCATCACTCTGCCATAAGTTCAGTCTATAAGTTAATGGAAGAAGTGTTCTTCACTCTCTACATGATATGCTGAAATTGCTTTTTATTCTATTGTAGATGCTTTGTTTGTAAGGTTTGAATTTAGGAAGAACCAGTTCTTTGATGGTTGAAAGTATAATTGTACTCACGTTTTTAGGCATTTCCAGAAGAGGATCTTTCCATCCATTTATTTATTTATTTAACATCTGGCATACAAAGTCAGGGAAATCTAGAATTGCTAGATACAATGCAGTCCTTGCAATCTAAATTATTAGTTCATTCTGTTCAGCTTTGTATGCTTATCCTTGGTGCACTACAGGGGGCAAACTAGCTTACACCAGCTGACAGATGATGCATGGGTTGCCAAATCTTTCAGACTCCTCTGCTTGTCTACTACACCTCACCTCATGTTGCGTTGCCTCACATCTGGCTACATCCAGAGCTGGCTTCCACACTTCGCAAACATGAACGCAGCTACGTTTTCCCCACTGTAGTGGTACCTGTTTATCTACTTGCAATATTACATGCTTTCAAACTGCTGGGTGGTCAGGAGCTGGGGACCGAGCGGCAGGAGCTCACCCCATCACACAAAGCCAGGCTCCAACCACCAAAGTCCAAACCATTTCTCGCCAGCAGTTCCACTCTCATTAAGCCACTGCCAAAAAGCATCCCTTGAAATTGTGTCCTTGTGTAATCCATGTGTGGTAGAGGAAGGATTGATCATTGTATTGTGACATCCTTTCTGAAAAAAAGGTTCAGCATGCTGAGATGTTCCCTTTCCATCAGGCATAGGGTTCTCACCTCTTCATAGACCAATTGGGAGTCACTTGCATTTCACCACTCACATATTCACAGCAACACATGTATAATTGTAAAACAAATGAACCGAGATGAGAATAGCCTTATATGCTTCCAGGAACATAGTTCCTGGAAAAACAGGGAAGCGAATCAAGGCTGCTTTAATATCTCAGGGCCTTAATAAAAAAAGTACAAAGACAAAGTATTATTTTGAGCCTACTTTTTCTGAGAGATATGTACTCCTATTTGATGAAAGAATCATAGATTTCAAAATGGACATTTAAGCCACCAAATCCAGCACCTACTTAATGTAGGATTTCAAATTCCAGCAGCTCCTGCAGATGTTGATTCTGCCTTTGCATTGCCCTTTGGTCATCTATTCCCACTGCCTAACATCTTCTACTTAGATATGATTTCTTAGGAAGAATATAGTTTCCTAAAATTATTTTCTACATTAACTTTAGATTTTAGTATTTAAATGTGGGGTTGTAATGGCTCAATGATTAAAGGCACTGAACCTGTCAGCTGAAAATCTGAAAGCCAGGTTTGAGACCCAAGTGCCAACGAACAGTGTGAGTTCCTATTACTTGCTCCAGCTCCTGTCCACCTAGCAGGTCAAGAGCATGCAAATGTGAATAGATTAATATGTACCACTTTAGCAGAAAGCATGCAAATGTGAGTAGATTAAAAGGTACCACTTCGGAGGGAAAGTAACAGCATTCCATGCTCCTTTGGCATATACCCATGCTGGCCACATGACCACAGAAAATGTCTTTGGATAATGCTGGCTCCCTCAGCCAAGAAATGGAGATAAGCACCACACACTAGATTCAGACACAACTGGACAGGGAAATCTTTATCTTTACCTTTAGCTAAAAGTAAGTGAGTCTGTCTTCCATTATACTGCACCTTTCACAAGTTGTTCTTCTTAACAATGATAATTGGGGCCTAGGTTTCCATTGCTAAGTGATCTCTTATAACATGTGATGTTACTTGATCATTGGGCTTTCCAATAGTAGTTCCAGATGATCCCAGTTACTGTTGTTAATTGAGGACTGCACATGTTTTTAAACAAGGACCCCATGTGATCACAACTTCCAACTTCCTTCTGGCTTCCCCATTAACTGATTTTGAAAAGCCAACAAGGAAGTTTGCAACTCACAATCATGTAACTATGGGATACCATCATAATCAGAAGTTCAGACCAGTTGCCAAGTTCAAGAATTGTCAGCATTGAGGCTGGAGTGTTTTTATCTTCTATAGTGCTAAAAAGAGTCAGACATCAACACTTTTTATTTATTTTTTCCCTTGTAGCTCACATTTTCTTTTCCCCCTCTTTTTCCTTCCCTCAATTTCTTGTTTCTATTTTTCTTTGTATTTTATATAATGGGAAGGTAGGTAGACAGGTAGATAGGCAGGCAGGCAGGCAGGCAGGCAGACAGACAGAAAGACAGACAGACAGACAGACAGACAGACAGACAGACAGATGGGAGAATTGTGATCATGTGACCACAGGAATCCTGCAATAGCCTGAATTTCAAGGAAATCACAAGTACCACTCATTCTGCACCACTGCAAATGCAACTCGTTGCTCAACAAGCAGCTATTAAAGGAGAACCACCTGTACTTATGTGTTGCTTTGCTACCTCATTCACAGAGACCTCCAACATACCATCAGCTGCAAGGGGTAGACCTGGCTGAAAAACCAAGACCATGTAGGTCAGGACTAACTTTATTACAGGACTACAGTAACAGACTCCTGCATGTTACTGCCCACCCCACTGCCGTCAATGGCAAAATTGTCCCAATACATCTTGCGACGTCACATGACGTCGCAAGTTTGACATGTCTGCTTTAGATGAATGTGAGGGAAAAAAATAGATCCAGGAAACTATAGTCCTATCACCCTGACCTCAATATCAGGGACGTTTCTGGAAAAGATAATCAAGCAATGAATCAGTGAACATCTAGAGGCAAATAAAGTCATAACCAAAAGCCAACATGGGTTTGTCAAAAACAGATCATGCCAGACAAATCTTATTGTATTGTTTGACCAGGTGATAAAATTAGTGGACCAGAGAAATACTGTGGATATAATTTACCTGGAGTTTACTAAAGCATTTAGTAGAGTAGACCACAACCTACTACCATGTTTCCCTGAAAGTAAGGCCTACACAAAAAATAAGCCTTACCTTGATTTTTTGGGTAGACCTGACATAAGCCATACCCCCAAAATAAGCCCTACTTTGGGGTGAGGTACAGACCTCAAAATCAAGCTAGGGCAGCGGTGGGGGTGTGGAGCTGCCCCACCTGCCCTGCACCCACTTACCTTGCAGCCAAGCCTCTCCTCGCCGGCCCATTTCTTCTTCTGAGGCCTCTTTGCAGCCAGTCCTGCATTTGTCAGTCACAGGGCTTTCTGGAAGTCCCGTGCAGCCAACAACCATAGCTCAGTTTTGCAAGACCTCAGCAGCCAGCCACCAAGCTATGTATTGAATCCATAGCTCGGTACTCGGTTGTTTAGGCCTTCAGGAAAGGCCTGACTGAAGAATGCAGGCCCAAATGCAGCTGCAGAACTTCAGCCCAAGAAGAAGTGGACTGACTGGGTGGGGCTGTCAGTGCTGGAGATGAGGTAAGGCCTACCCTGAAAATAAGACCTGGTGGCTCTTTTGGAGACAAATAATAATAATAATAATAAGACCCAGTCTTATTTTCAGGGAAAGATGGTACTTGATAAGATAGAAAAATGTGAGTTAGACAGCATCTCCACCAGATGGATTTGAAACTTTCTGACCAACCACACTCAACATATAGTCCTCAATAGAACTGCGTCTACATGGAGGGAAGTGTTTAGTGGCATACCCCAAGGCTCTCTTTCAGGCCCAATATTTTTCAACATCATCATCAACGATTTGGATGAGTGGATAGATGGGGAACTCATCAAATTTGCAGATGACACCAAGCTGGCAGGAATAGCCAACAATCCAGAAGATAGGCTTAAGATACAGAAGGACTTATTATTGGAAGGTATATATCAAATAGACTAAGAATGTACTTGTTGAAGGGAAGGGCGTATCGACATGAAAATTATTGATTTTGATAAGATGACTTGTTTGTTTGATGTCCAATGGATTGATCTGAAAAGAAGTGAAAGTTGAATTTTTTAAAATGTAGTTGGTTTATGGTTAAACTTGGATATACGGAGTGAAGAAGGTCTACAAATTTAAAATGATTGTATTAAGTTGAATGGCATTTGACTTGAATTTTTTCTTTGTTTACATGTACAAATGTTTATCTAATAATAAAATAAATAAAAATAAAAAAATAAAAAAAGAAGGACTTGAACATTGGGTGCTATCTAACAAAATAAAATTCAATGATGGAAAAACTAAGTTTCTACATCTAGGCAAGAAAAAAACCAAATTCACAGGTATAGTAAAGGTGGTATCTCATTCAATAGTAGTAACTGTGAGAGGGATCTTGGAGACCTAGTGGACAATCACTTGAATATGAGCCACCAATGTGCGGCAGCTACCAAAAAAGCCAACACAGTTCTAGGCTGCATTAACAGAGGGATAGAATCAAGATCATATGAAGTGTTAATATCACTTTATAATGCCTTGGTAATGCCACACTTGAAACACTGCATCCAGTTTTGGTCACCACACTGGTGTTGATGTTGAGACTCTAGAAAGAGTGCAGAGAAGAGCATCAAAAGTGATCAAGGAACTGGAACTTATAAAGAAACATATAAAGAACGATTGCTGGAATTGGTTATGTCTAGTTTAATGAAAATAAGGACTAGGGGAAATCAGATATCAGTGTTCCAATACCTCAGGGGTTGCCACAAAGAAGAGGGAGAACTGGGCTTGTTTGAAATATTGATCCAGCCTCAAGGTCCTCTTATTTGACTGGCTCCCAATCCTGTCCTTCAAGACCATTCCTACGATCTGTAGAAACTCAGAGATTTCCCCATTCACAGCATGTTAGCTGGGGGAGTTTGTCTCTTGCTAGCTGGCCAGGAATGGGCATATCACGTATTATAGTCCGCTTCTGTATGAAAACCATGATGGAAGGTATATAACATCTCCAAACAAAGTGATCCTGAATTCTGTCTGGCTTATGGAAACTTGATAGGCCTTATGAACATTTTTCTCAAGCTTTTGAATATAAGATAGTATATTCAAATATATAAGACAATAACAAGTTAAAACATAATGTAACCAGAAAGCTGTCTGTCTGTCTGTCTGTCTGTCTGTCTCTCTCTCTCTCTCTCTCTCTCTCTCTCTCTCTCTCTCTCTCTCTCTCTCTCTCTCAGTTACATTTTGTTATTTCTTGTTAGTATGTTGCTTCTAGGTTGTTGGATTGCAGTTGCAATAATTAAAAAATTTAGCATGGCTACAGCAAGTATACATCCCTTTCTAAGTAAGAATAGTATTAAACTTTTATAGCCTTACATACATCTTATTATTTCTCATATATTTATTAACAGGTCGTGTGTCTTAAGAGGCTTTAGCAATTAAACTACAGAGTTTAATATTAACATTCTGCTGCTGGCTTTTGGGGTTTTTTTTGCACTTCTATGTGAATTTTATTTCAGTAATCTGATATTTTACCTCTACCTCTATGTTGGAATAATTGTCACATTATTTGTTTGATTCTGACCTACAGCTAAAATGAAACTTTTTATATTTTCTTTATTTAAACATCCATATCTATATTTTGAACATATAAATTATTTCTCCTTTCATCTCTTCTTATCGCTTTTTGTCCCTCTCTGTCTGTCTCTGTATTTCAGATTCATTCTTTTCTGAGAAGTGTCAGATTCAACAACAGTGTTGGTGAGAAGATCTCCTTTGATGAAAATGGAGAATTCATTGGTGGATATGACGTTATCAACTGGGTCACATTCTCAAACCAATCCTTTGCTAGGGTCCAGGTTGGAATGGTAGATCCCACAGTTCCAGCAGACAAATTCTTCAATATTTCTATAGATTCAATCACCTGGCCAGGAGGCTTTAATCAGGTTAGCTGTCTGAATCTAGCATGGTCTGCCTTCATTTATATAATGTAAAAATTTGATGAAAATCTTAGAGCCTCATCTCTGAAATAGCCTAAATATCAACATTCTAGGGAAGGAAAAATGTGTGTGTGTGTGTGTGTGTGTGTGTGTGTGTGTAGGTCTTTGGTTATTCGGATTTTCTCCCGCGTAAAATTGGAAGTGTCTTGGCGACGTTTCGACGAAGTCCCATTCGTCATCTTCAGGCTGGTGTTTTCGGCTTGGTGCTTCCCAATCAGAACACAGCCAAGCTCCCACCCAATCAGTTCATACCCCACTGGCACTTAAAAGGAAGAAACAGCTACGATCACAAATTGCTCCTAGAAGCACGAAGCCAAAAACAACAGCCTGAAGATGATGAATGGGAGTTCGTGGAGACACTTCCAATTTTACGCAGGAGAAAATATATATATAATGTTTACTTTTCTAATAGTTGGTATAGGACATCGAACTCATTACTTTGGGCCTCTGTTAATTATGGACAATACATTGTTTTGAATAAAAGCTACAATCCAGTTTACTGGCTTTCATCAGTCTGGTGACTTCAAAATTAAGTATTTGAGAAAACCCTCTTTAACCAGCACAAAAATTGTCTTTGGAGACTGGGGTTGATTGATATGGAAAGGCATTCATACCAATAATTGTAGATATTTAATGAATTATTATTTCAAACCAGTTAGATTGCAAAATGATGCAATCACATTACTTCTGCTTATCAATCCATTTTATGTGGTTAATTCCATAGTAGGAATGTCTCTTCTTTTTCTTCCGTATCTTAAAATATTTGTTTTTGTTCATTGATAGGCATTACCTTTATCTCAGTGTAATGATCCTTGTGAGACAGGATACAGCAAGGAAAAGATAGAAGGGGAGACTTTTTGCTGCTATGCTTGCCGTCAGTGCCCTGAGGGGAAAATAGCAAAAACAAAGGGTAGGAAATTTCCAGATAAAACGGAACTAAGCCATGAGGGTACAGCACTGTCTGTAATCCACTGCATCAATTCTACTATGTTCTCTTTCAGATGTAGACAACTGTTCTCCATGTCCAGAAGATCAATATCCAAATGCTCACAAAAATATGTGCATTCCAAAGCGGATCACCTTTTTGTCCTATGAAGAACCCTTGGGGATCAGTCTCACCGTTCTTTCTCTTTGCTTTTTTTTAATGACAACTTTGGTAATCACAATTTTCATGAAACACAAAGACACTCCTATTGTCAAAGCCAACAACCGGAATCTCACCTACATCCTCCTTGTTTCCCTCCTCCTCTCTTTCCTTTGCATCTTTCTTTTTATTGGGAGACCCAACACGATTGTGTGTCTTCTTCGACAACCAGCTTTTGGCCTCATCTTTTCTGTGGCAGTTTCTTGTGTCTTGGCCAAAACCTTTGTTGTGGTTCTAGCATTCATGGCCACCAAACCTGGTTCCAGATTGAGGAAATGGGTGGGGGGAAGAATGGTCAGTTTTATTCTTCTATCCTGTTCCCTTGCTCAAATGTGTATTTGTGCTATGTGGCTAATAACATCCCCACCATTTCCGGATTTTGATGCACACTCAGTGTCTGAAGAACTCATCATGGAGTGCAATGAAGACTCAGTAATGTTCTACTGTGTTTTGGGCTTCATGGGTTTTCTTGCTCTGGTTAGCTTCTCTGCTGCTTTTCTAGCTAGGAAATTACCTGATAGTTTCAATGAAGCCAAATTCATCACCTTCAGCATGTTGGTCTTCTGCAGTGTTTGGCTGTGCTTTATTCCAACCTATCTAAGCACAAGGGGGAAATATACCTTAGCTGTCGAGATCTTCTCCATGATCTCCTCCAGTGCTGGCTTATTGGTGTGCATCTTCCTTCCCAAGTGTTTTATCATTGTGATGAGACCCGAACTGAATGATAAACATCAACTCATGAAAAGATAGTTTTACCAAATCTTTTCATTTTCCTGATATCCTTTATATGTAGATGTTGGAGATCTTCCCCAATGGCACATTGAAGCCAGCAATTGCAGTAAGATTGGCCTTCTATATTGCCATGTCCCCTAACATTTATATAGCTTAGAACTTTTTTCCCTTCTGGAAATGGGGACTATAAAAGCATATAGATAAACAAATATTCCAAAGATGCTTTTTCACGAGACAACTGGACTTTCCATACCCATTTGCACTACTCAGGTGCCCCTGATGACACAGATAAACCCTCAGGTGGCCTCAACAACTCTCTAAAAAAATGCAAATGACCACCGGACTTTAAGAAGTATAAATCCTTCCATTCCCCACTACCCATTCAGAGCTGAAGAAGCTTCTTGCATGAGAAGCAAAATGTCTTCCAAGAAAAACAAGAAAGTCCAGTTGCCAAGTGAAAAAACACCTTTGGAGTAACTACCATATGATCTGGATAACTGAGAATCTACATAGATAGATTAAAAAATAGCACAAATTGATGCATGTACACATTTTGTTGTGTAATAGATAGCTCTGATTAAATATATAGATTAAATATGAATTGTCAATTTGTCTTGAGTGGTCATCTTAATTCATATGCACACTACAATGTGAAAAAGAAGTGGACTTAAATACAAGGGACCTTTTCTTTAAAAGGTCAGGGCTTGTGAATTGTTTCTGAAGCAAGCAAACATTGTCAGTTTTCTAGATCACATCATGTGTTGGGAGTTACCTATGAAAAACGGGCTATATTCAAAAGATCTTTCAGCTGTATATATCTGCCTTCTCAGTAGTAAAGGCCAATGAAATTTCTGGCACAAATATAATCCAAATAAATTCCATCAAAAGTCCAATACCTGCTAGTATACAATTTAAATAATTTCTA
The DNA here is from genome assembly GCA_034064705.1 of Bothrops alternatus. NCBI lineage: Eukaryota > Metazoa > Chordata > Lepidosauria > Squamata > Viperidae > Bothrops > Bothrops alternatus. The sequence continues at coordinate 710,200 of JARGCV010000074.1, read as the reverse complement.
GGAAATTCAATCAAGTATGATGATAGTTGAATTTTTCAACAATGGATGTTGCATAGATATTTACAACAGAGACTTATGAACTCTGGAAATGAGATGCAATTGTTGAGATAATTCCCAATTAAAAACCTAAGGAAAGATTTCACTAGGAAGAACCAAAAGAGAGAATTGGAACCCCTTGCCAGATCAGAGATAATGATTTGTGGTAGATAAGAAACTTTCTTTATTGATTTATAATATAAAATACAAAAAAGGTGCCAGAATTCACATGTCATACAACCCGCCTTGCCTACCCTACAAGGTTCCATCACAAAAAGGTGCCGGAACTCCGTTCTGGGCGTTCTATGACAAAAAAAAGCCCTGAGTTTGAAAGTTATAGATCTCCCAGAAAAGATGGAAAGGAATATAACTACAAAAAATTCTGAGATAATGGAATTGAAGAAGGATGGAGTAGATATTCCTGGCAATATGAATGCTGTGCTTTTAGGGAGAATTTTTCAACAATGGATACTGCAGAGATATTTACAACACAGACTTATGAACTCTGGAAATGAGATGCAATTGTCGGGATAATTACCAATTAAAAACCTAAGGAAAGATTTCACTAGGAGGAACCAAAAGAGAGAATTGGATCCCGGCCAGATCAGAGATAATGATTTGTGGTAGATAAGAAACCATTGTAGACTTTCTTTATTGATTTATAATATAAAATACAAAAATGCAAAAAAAAAGTAGGAAAATAGGGAAGGGACAAGGGAAAGGAAAAGTACGAGAAAGGGGAAAAAGAAAGAAAAAGCACTGATGTCAAACCTTCAAATGCTCTGAATTCAGCCACATTTCCTCACTTTTCAGTTGCCACGGCAATGGGAGGGAGGAGATGCATTCATATAGTTTAGTCAAAACAATAACTTTCTTGTGGGAACCAAGGTCAAGTAGCCTTAATGTTTGGCAGGCTGGAGCTACCATTAGGAAGCTATTAATTCGGGATTGTGATTTATGACATACTAAGAGGTGGAGATTTCAACTTTTACTTTGTAACCTTTGGGGGGTAACTTTCATTTTTGGTTTTACCTCTTTGTGCTGATATTATGTAGCCATTAAAAGTGTTCTTTGAGGAAAGCAATTGCCTCACAGTTCTTATGTCTACTGGTCTCATTTATCAGAACCATGACAACTGATTTCCAACTCCCTTTGGTGTGGTAAAATAAGATAATAGCATCAGCTAAACCCATTAAACCCAAATGAAAAGTCTCTGCCTCTATAATTATATTCACTTTGAGAATCTTCGGTAGTAAGATGTAAATCCTACTCCAATATTTATTTCCTTTATCACATGTGCACCATAAATAATAAAAGGTCTTTTTTTTACATTTGCAGACTTTCAATGAGTAAATTATAATAACAGATTGTTAACGGAGGGCTTTGAACTTTAACTGCAATTGTTTAACCTGTTAACTGTTTTTTTCTACATATATATAATGTATGACAGGTCAAATGGGTAGAGAAGAGAAGAGAAGAGAAGAGAAGAGAAGAGAAGAGAAGAGAAGAGAAGAGAAGAGAAGAGAAGAGAGTAGAGTAGAGTAGAGTAGAGTAGAGTAGAACAGAACAGAACAGAACAGAACAGAACAGAACAGAACAGAACAGAACAGAACAGAACAGAACAGAACAGAACAGAACAGAATAGAATAGAATAGAATAGAATAGAATAGAATAGAATAGAATAGAATATCAATGCCTATATTATTTGTTCTTCATTTATGGACTTAATGCTTTTATTTTTCTCTTGTGGCTCATGTCTTCCTGCCTCAGGAGAACTTCAAGTGTTCTGAGAATGTTCACCTATGTGACAGTCTCATTATCATTATGAAATTAGCCAGTTTCTGTCCTCTAGCTCCTATGGGATCCCATGGAAAAAGGAGGAACTGGCCCTGAAGGATGATATTTATTATCCGCATGATATTCCATCAAATTGGCTGGGAGCTCCAGAGCTCCATCAATTGATTTGATAGTATGTTGCATCTCTTTGTGTTTCAAAAACATCTCAAGAAGACAGTTCAGTCTGATCCACTTCAAATATCCTGTGGCAGACAGAGGCATTTCTACACAAATAGAAGACACTCATGGAAGATGTTAGTATTCATGGAGCTGCTGTTAATAGTATTGTCTCAAATGGTGTGCAAGGTTCCTAGCGTTCAGTGTGACTTTGAGGAGCCTCTTCCTATTCGTCACACATATCATCAGATTGGAGACATCAACATTGCTGGTATTATTTCTGCATTTTTTACATTTTCTACTCCCATTGATTTCAGTCAACATCCTTCTGAGGCACTTCAGGATGGACTTATGTAAGTACATCATCAATTCATTTTCAAGTTCTCGATCTTGCTGTTAAATCAATAAATGTTTTCCTGTAGTGACAAAAGCTCCAGAAAAAAAACATATTCAGTAGGATAGGATAGGATAGGATAGGATAGGATAGGATAGGATAGGATAGGATAGGATAGGATAGGATAGGATAGGATAGGATAGGATAGGATGGGATGGGATGGGATGGGATGGGATGGGATAGGATAGGATAGGATAGGATAGGATAGGGTAGCGTAGGGTAGGGTAGGGTAGGGTAGGATAGGGTAACAAAATTATTGGAGGTTTTCTAGTCCAACCCCCTACTCAAGATGTAGACCCTATACCATTTCAGACAAATGTTGAATCTCTTCTTTAAAACCTCCAGTGTTGGAGAACCCAGAGCTTTTGGAGGCAAGTCATTCCACTGATTAATTATTCTGACTATCAGGAAATTTCTCCTTGGTTCTAGCGTGCTTATTTCCTTGATTAGTTTCCATTCATTGCTTCTTTTTCTGCCTTCAGGTGCTTTGGAGAATAGCTTGACCCCCTCTTCTTTCTGCCAGCCCCTTAGATATTGCTGTTTATTCAATGTGAAGTTATGTATAAGTTGAAAAATGTTTATAATAAATCACATCTAAATATAACTATAGAGGTATGAATGTCTTAATTTATGAAGATGTAACTACTGCTAAGATCTGGGCAGTGGGATATATTTCCCATGATATCTTTTTTCATTTGATATTTCTGGTACCAAAATTCAGCAATTTCTTTCTGATGTAAGCCATTTTGAAAAGCTGAGGTTTGATACTGGACCTTTCTCATTTTTTCAGAAATAATACTTCCAATTTCAAGCCAATTTTTGTCTTAAAAATAACTCCAGTTCCTTTAGGGATATATACGAAGTAGTTTTACGTTTTGCATTTTCCAGGATCTTAGCTGCATAATCAAAATATGGAACTAAAACACTTTCCATTAAATGTTTTGTATTTAAGGATTGCAGGTGCCGTGATATGAAGCAGATCTTTCTTCATGTGTTTGTTTACAGAGTATTTTTTCAGAATTACCAGCATGTCCTGGCCTTAGCGTTTTCTCTAAAAGAGATCAACGAAAACCCACAGATCCTACCCAATGTCACACTGGGCTTCCATATTTTTAACAGCCATTTTAGTCCAAGCTGGACCTACTTTGCCTCAATGGTTCTACCTTTCACTCACGGCAAATTCATCCCTAACTACAAGTGTGGGGTCTCAAAACCTTTGGCTGCAGTCATTGGGGGACCGGATATATCTTTTCACATGGCAGCTGTGTTGTCCATCTACAAAGTTCCTCAGGTAAGCTGTGCTGAAATATATTTTATTATTTTGCAATACCTCTCCACGGGTCTGTATGCTTCTTTCTCTAAAAAAGGTAGCAACTTTTAAGATTCCTAGTTATTATTTTTTGCTTCATAGGATTACCATAGCAGCATGACTAAACATAACTCAACCTGTTCTTCAAAGCACCTTAAGGCAGACAAAGAAGGAATTGATGGAAACTAATCAAGGAGAGAAGCAACCTAGAATTGAGGAGAAATTTCCTGACAATCAGAATAATTAACCAGTGGAACAATTTGCCTCCAGAAGTCATAGTGCTCCAGTGTTGGTGGTTTTTAAGAAGAGATTGAACAACCATTTATCTAAAGTTTTATAGGGTTTCCTGCTTGAGCAGGGAGTTTGTCTAGAAGACTTCCATGTTCTTATTCCCCAATCCGAGACAGGAAGTTAAGATACAAATTTGAAATATTCACAATGAGACTATTTCCAGAAAAGTGATATATTGGTTAATATTCCTAAATAAAGACAATTAATTGCATAATGTTTCAGTATCAGCTCAAGGGTACCCAGAGACTCAAATCAATGTACACATTTTCAGAGATCCAGTTAGACCTTTGCATTCACATATGTTTGTCTTCCTGCAGTTGACCTATGGCTCTGCTCCAGCCATGGATAAAGAGACTCAAGCAGTTTTCTTCCAGCAAATGTTTCCAGATGAATCCCATGAACATCAGGGCCTCATGCAGCTATTGATGTACTTAAGATGGATCTGGGTTGGAATTCTTGTAGTAAAGGATGAGAAAGCAGAGAAATTTATCCAGGAAGTAGTCCCTATCTTTTCTGAGTATGGCATCTGCACTGAGTTCATAGGAGAGTTACCAAACATAGATTTTTACAGTGATTTTACTGATGCCATGGATGAAGGACTAACGATGTACCATATTCTCATGAAGAGCACAGCCAATGTGATAATTGTATATGGTAAAATTCAGACCATGTCAGTTCTGAGAACTTTCCTCCAGTTTACAGAAGTGGAAAATATACCAAAGAAGCAAAAGATCTGGCTTATAAATGCTCAGACAGACTTCACCTCAATTTCCCTTCATAAAACTTGGGATATCCATTTCCTACATGGTGCTTTATCCTTTGCAGTTCACACAAAACATGTTCCACACTTCCAGGAATTTCTTCGCAATCTAAGTCCAAACAATGACCACCATGATCATTTTCGAAAAGATTTCTGGGAACAGGCATTTGATTGTTTCTTCTCAAACTCAAGAACGGGGACGACTGAGAAAACTTGTACTGGACAGGAGAAGCTTGAGACCCTTCCTACATCTGTGTTTGAAACACGCATCAGTGGCCAGAGTTACAATATTTACAATGCAGTCTATGCTGTGGCACACGCTTTGCAATCTCTGTATTTATCCAAAGCCAGGGAAACATCATTAATGATAAAAGGAAGGAAACAGTTTCACAATCAAATGTGGTGGCAGGTAATGAATCACCATATCTTTTGTTTCAATATCTGTCCCTAAACTTTAACAAACAATATTCTTTAGGATACTAGGTTTCCATTGCTAAGTGATCTCTTATAACATGTGATGTTACTTGATCATTGGGCTTACCAATAGCAGTTCCAGATGATCCCAGTTACTCATGTTAATTGAGGACTGCACATGTTTTTAAACAAGGACCCCATGTGATCACAACTTCCAACTTTCTTCTGGCTTCCCCATTAACTGATTTCGAAAAGCCAACAAGGAATACCATCATAATCAGAAGTTCAGACCAGTTGCCAAGTTCAAGAATTGTCATCATTGAGGCTGGAGTGATTTTATTTATTTATTTATTTTTATTTTGTAAACTTTTATACCGCCCCTCTCCCATAGGACTCGGGGCGGTTTACAGCCAAATTTAAAACGTAACAATAATAAATATTTAAAACAGAATTAAATAACCTAGGCTGTACTAAAAACCAAATTAAAATCCCATACTAAAACCTTAACTACTTAATTTAAATTACATAAAAACCCGAGGAGCTCTAGGCCAGGCCGGCTTGATTGAAGAGATAAGTCTTCAATTCTCTTCTGAAGGTGCGGAGATCATGACATGTCCGGAGTTCCGGAGGGAGCTCGTTCCACATCGTCGGTGCCCCCACAGAAAAGGCTCTCCCCCTGGGCGCCACCAGCCGACATTGCTTAGCCGATGGCACCCTGAGGAGGCCCTCCCTGTGGGAGCGAACTGGTCGGTGGGAAGTATTTACTGGCAGTAGGCGGTCCTGTAAATAACTGGGTCCTATGCCATGGAGTGCTTTAAAAGTGGTAACCAACACCTTGAAGCGCACCCGGAAGACCACCGGCAACCAGTGCAGCTTGCGCAGGATGGGGGCTGTTCGTGCCCGCCAGGGCGCCCCCACCACCACCCGCATGGCCGCATTCTGCGCCAGTTGGAGCCTCCGCATGCACCTCAAGGGGAGCCCCATGTAGAGAGTATTGCAATAGTCCAGTCTGGAAGTGACGAAGGCATGAGTGACCGTGCGTAGCGCGTCCCGATCCAGGAAGGGACACAACTGGCGTACCAGACAAATCTGGTAAAATATCCTCCCGGCTACGGCCGTCAGATGGTCCTCAAGGGACAGCCGTGAATCCAGGAGGACTCCCAAGTTGCGAGCCCTTCCTGTGGGGGCCACTGACTCGCCCCCAATAGACAGTGATGGAGTCAGCTGACTATACCGGGACGACGGTAACCACAGCCACTCGGTCTTGGATGGGTTGAGCTTGAGACCGTTCTTCCCCATCCAGATCCGCAAGGCCTCCAGGCACTGGGTCAGTACGTCAAGGGCTTCATTTGGGTGGTTCGGGGTGGAAATGTACAGCTGAGTGTCATCAGTGTACTGATGGAATTTTACCCCAAAACCTCGGATGATCTCACCCAGCTGCTTCACATAAATGTTGAACAACAAGGGCGAGAGGACCAACCCCTGAGGCACCCCACAGTCAAGGGGCCTCGGGGTTGACCTCTGACCCCCTGTCAACACAAACTGCGTCCGGCCAGAGAGGAAGGAGGAGAACCACCGAAACACGGTGCCCCCTATGCCCAGCCCCTCCAACCAGCGCAGCATAATACCATGGTCGATGGTATCAAAAGCCACTGAGAGGTCCAATAGCACCATGACAGAGGAGCCAGCCCTGTCCCGGGCCCACCAGAGATCATCCACCAATGCGACCAAAGCTGTTTCCGTGCTGTAGCCCGGCCTGAAGCCTGACTGGAGCAGATCCAGATAAGATGATTCCTCCAGGTGCTGAGAGAACTGTCAAGCAACCACACTCTCAACAACCTTCTCAACAAAGCGAAGGTTGGAGACAGGACGGTAGTTGGATAAAACAGCAGGGTCCAGGACAAGCTTCTTGAGGAGAGGTCGCACCACCGCCTCTTTCAGGGCAGCGGGAAAGACACCCTCACTCAACGAAGCGTTGGTAATCGCCTGAAGCCAGCCTCGCGTCACCTCACTGGAGGCCAGTACCAACCAGGAGGGACACGGGTCCAATAAACATGTGGTTGCTCTAAAACCTCCCAGCAACCTGTCCAAGTCATCCGGTGTCACGAAGTCAAACTCAGCCCAAGTAACAGTCTCAAGGCCGGCCTCAGCCACTCCCGCTGGACCCCTTCATCGAAGTTAGCCTTCCCGAATCTGAGCGATTTTGTCATACAGATATTGCACAAAATCCTCAGCTCTTCCCTCCAAGGAATCCCCCCTCACCTCCCTTTGAAGGAGGGAGCGGGTTACCCTAAACAGGGAGGCTGGGTGATTATCTGATGACGCAATAAGGGCAGTGACATAAGAACACTTCTCTGCCCTTATTGGCACTAGGTAAGTCCTAATATGGTCTCTTACCCGTGTTCGGTCAGACTCAGAGCGGCTCGCCCTCCAACTGCTCTCTAGGCGTCTTTTCCGTCGCTTCATCTCCCTTAGCTCCCCGTTGAACCAGGGAGCCGATCAAGAACCACGCCGGCTCAGAGGCCGCAAAGGCACAACCCGATCCAAGGCACCAGCAGCCGCCCTATCCCAGGCTGCTACCAGCGCCCCGACCGAGTTGTGTGTTAGAGCCTCCGGTATTGGCCCAAGCTCCATCTGGAACCTGTCGGGTTCCATCAGTCGCCTGGGGCGGTACCAAATAATTGGTTCCGCCTCCCTGCAGTGGGGTGTGGTGGTCAGAAAGTCCAAGCGTAGGAGAGAGTGATCGGACCATGACAGAGGAGTAATAACTATATTTCCCATATCCAGATCACTCAAACACTGACCAGAGACAAAAACCAGGTCAAGCGTGTTTTCCCCCGTGTGAGTGGGACCTTGAATTACCTGGGTCAGGTCCATGGCCGTCATGGAAGCCATGAACACACGAACCTCCCCAGACGCCTCGTGAGCAGAGGGCAGATTGAAGTCACCCATGACTACCAGCCTGGGGACCTCAACCGCCACCGCCGCGATGACACCCAGGAGCTCGGGCAGGGCGGTTGACACGTGGCAGGGAGCCAGGTACGTGAGCAACACAGCCCTCAGACCCCCAAGGTCCCACCTCACAAGGAGGGATTCAAAGCCTGCTGTCTGAGGAACATCTTCTATAGTGCTAAAAAGAGTCAGACATCAACACTTTTTATTTATTTTTCCCTTATAGCTCACATTTTCTTTTTCCCCTCTTTTTCCTTCCCTCAATTTCTTGTTTCTATTTTTCTTTGTATTTTATATAATGGGAAGGTAGGTAGACAGGTAGATAGGCAGGCAGGCAGGCAGGCAGGCAGACAGGCAGACAGACAGACAGATGGGAGAATTGTGATCATGTGACCACAGGAGTCCTGCAATAGCCTGAATTTCAAGGAAATCATAAGTACCATTCATTCTGCACCACTGCAAATGCAACTGGTTGCTCAACAAGCAGCTATTAAAGGAGAACCACCTGTACTTATGTGTTGCTTTGCTACCTCATTCACAGAGACCTCCAAGATATCATCAGCTGCAAGGGGTAGACCTGACTGAAAAACCAAGACCATGTAGATCAGGGCTAACTTTATTACAAGGACTACAGTAACAGACTCCTGCATGTTACTGCCCACCCCACTGCCGTCAATGGCAAAATTGTCCCGATACATCTTGCGACGTCATGTGACTTTGCGAGTTTGACATTTCTGCTTTAGATGAATGTGAGGGAAAAAAATAGATCCAGGAAGCTATAGTCCTATCACCCTGACCTCAATATCTGGGACGTTTCTGGAAAAGACAATCAAGCAAGGAATCAGTGAACATCTAGAGGCAAATAAAGTCATAACCAAAAGCCAACATAGGTTTGTCAAAAACAGATCATGCCAGACAAATCTTATTGTATTGTTTGACGACATGACAAAATTAGTGGACCAGAGAAATGCTGTGGATATAATTTACCTGGACTTTAGTAAAGCATTTAGTAAAGTAGACCACAACCTACTACCGTGTTTCCCCAAAAGTAAGGCCTACACCAAAAATAAGACTTACCTTGATTTTTTGGGGTAGACCTGACATAAGCCATACCCCCAAAATAAGCCCTACTTTGGGGTGAGGTACAGACCTCAAAATCAAGCTAGGGCAGCGGTGGGGGTATGGAGCTGCCCCACCTGCCCTGCACCCACTTACCTTGCAGCCAAGCCTCTCCTCGCCAGCCCATTTCTTCTTCTGAGGCCTCTTTGCAGCCAGTCCTGCATTTGTCAGTCACAGGGCTTTCTGGAAGCCGCGTGCAGCCAACAACCATAGCTCGGTTTTGCAAGACCTCAGCAGCCAGCCACCAAGCTATGTATTGAATCCATAGCTCGGTACTCGGTTTTTTAGGCCTTCAGGAAAGGCCTGACTGAAAAATGCAGGCCCAAATGCAGCTGCAGAACTTCGGCCCAAGAAGAAGTGGACTGACTGGGTGGGGCTGTCAGTGCTGGAGATGAGGTAAGGCCTACCCTGAAAATAAGACCTGGTTGCTCTTTTGGAGACAAATAATAATAATAAGACCCAGTCTTATTTTCAGGGAAAGATGGTACTTGATAAGATAGAAAAATGTGAGTTAGACAGCATCTCCACCAGATGGATTTGAAACTTTCTGACCAACCACACTCAACATATAGTCCTCAATAGAACTGCGTCTACATGGAGGGAAGTGTTTAGTGGCATACCCCAAGGCTCTCTTTCAGGCCCAATATTTTTCAACATCATCATCAACGATTTGGATGAGTGGATAGATGGGGAACTCATCAAATTTGCAGATGACACCAAGCTGGCAGGAATAGCCAACAATCCAGAAGATAGGCTTAAGATACAGAAGGACTTGAACATTGGGTGCTATCTAACAAAATAAAATTCAATGATGGAAAAACTAAGGTTCTACATCTAGGCAAGAAAAAAACCAAATTCACAGGTACAGTAGAGGTGGTACCTCATTCAATAGTAGTAACTGTGAGAGGGATCTTGGAGACCTAGTGGACAATCACTTGAATATGAGCCACCAGTGTGTGGCAGCTACCAAAAAAGCCAACACAGTTCTAGGCTGCATTAACAGAGGGATAGAATCAAGATCATATGAAGTGTTAATATCACTTTATAATGCCTTGGTAATGCCACACTTGAAACACTGCATCCAGTTTTGGTCACCACACTGGTGTTGATGTTGAGACTCTAGAAAGAGTGCAGAGAAGAGCATCAAAAGTGATCAAGGAACTGGAACTTATAAAGAAACATATAAAGAACGATTGCTGGAATTGGTTATGTCTAGTTTAATGAAAATAAGGACTAGGGGAAATCAGATATCAGTGTTCCAATACCTCAGGGGTTGCCACAAAGAAGAGGGAGAACTGGGCTTGTTTGAAATATTGATCCAGCCTCAAGGTCCTCTTATTTGACTGGCTCCCAATCCTGTCCTTCAAGACCATTCCTACGATCTGTAGAAACTCAGAGATTTCCCCATTCACAACATGTTAGCTGGGGGAGTTTGTCTCTTGCTAGCTGGCCAGGAATGGGCATATCACGTATTATAGTCCGCTTCTGTATGAAAACCATGATGGAAGGTATATAACATCTCCAAACAAAGTGATCCTGAATTCTGTCTGGCTTATGGAAACTTGATAGGCCTTATGAACATTTTTCTCTCTCTTTTGAATATAAGATAATATATTAATATATAAGACAATAACAAGATAAAACATAATGTAACCAGAAAGCTGTCTGTCTGTCTGTCTGTCTGTCTGTCTGTCTGTCTGTCTGTCTCTCTCTCTCTCTCTCTCTCTCTCTCTCTCTCTCTGTGTGTGTGTGTGTGTGTGTGTGTGTGTGTGTTTCGGTTACATTTTGTTGTTTCTGGTTAGTTAGTTAGTCGCTCTGATGGATGATCTCTGGTGGGCCCGGGATAGAGGCCAGTCCTCTTTCCTGTTGCTCCTTGACCTCTCAGTGGCGTTTGATACCATCGACCATGGTATCCTTCTGTGCCGGCTGGAGGGATTGGGAGTGGGGGGCACCGTGTTACGGTGGTTATCCTCCTATCTCACTGGTCAGTCGCAGTTGGTGTTTGTGGGGGATCAGAGGTCCACCTCTACGTTACTCCCGTGTGGGGTGCCTCAGGCGTCGGTTCTCTCCCCCCTACTTTTTAACATTTACATGAAGCCACTGGGTGAGATCATCCATCGGCACAGAGTGAGATACCATCAGTACGCTGATAATACTCAGCTGTACATTTCCACTCCTGGCCATATCAGTGAAGCGGTTGAGGTGATGTGCCGGTGTCTGGAGGCTGTGAGGGTTTGGATGGGTGTTAACAGATTATGGCTCAACCCCGATAAGACAGAGTGGCTGTGGGTGATTCCTCCCAAGGACACTTCTATCTGTCCTTCCATTACCCTGGGGGGTGTATCTATAAACCCATCGGAGAAGGTCCGCAACTTGGGAGTCCTCCTCGATCCACAGCTGACATTGGATCATCATTTGTCGGCTGTGGCGAGGGGGGGCATTTGCCCAGGTTCGCCTGGTGCACCAGTTGCGTCCTTACTTGGATCGGGAGTCTCTCCTCACAGTCACACATGCCCTTGTCACCTCAAGGATCAACTACTGCAACGCTCTCTACATGGGGCTGCCCTTGAAGAGTGTTCGGAGACTACAATTAGTGCAAAATGCAGCTGCGCGAGCAGTTGTGGGCCTTCCGCGTTGTGCCGACATTTCACCAACTCTCCGCATGCTGCATTGGTTGCCTATTGGTCTCCGAGCCCAATTCAAGGTGTTGGTTATCACCTATAAAGCCCTTCATGGTATGGGACCAGGATACTTACGGGACCGCCTTCTGCCACATACTTTTCTACGACCGGTGAGAGCGCACAGGGTTGTCCTCCTCTGGGTCCCATCAGCGAAACAATGTCGTCTGGCGGGCCCTAGGTGGAGGGCTTTCTCTGTTATGGTGCCCGCCCTCTGGAACCAACTGCCTCCTGAAGTCCGCATTTCTCCGACTGTCCCGGCCTTCCGGAAAAATCTAAAAACTCATCTTTGCCGGCAGGCCTGGGGATGATTGTGGTTGATTGTTGAATTGAATGTGTGTTTTATTGTATTTTTTAAATATCGTTGTTTGGGTTTTTTTATTGTAATTTATTGTTATATATATGTTGTTAGCCACTCCGAGTCCCCGGAGAGGAGTGGCATACAAACCCAAATAAATAAATAAATAGTATGTTGCTTCTAGGTTGTTGGATTGCAGTTGCAATAATTAAAAAATTTAGCATGGCTACAGCAAGTATACGTCCCTTTCTAAGTAAGAATAGTATTAAACTTTTATAGCCTTACATACATATTATTATTTCTCATATATTTAACAGGTCGTGTGTCTTAAGAGGCTTTAGCAATTAAACTACAGAGTTTAATATTAACATTCTGCTGCTGGTTTTTTGGGGGTTTTTTGCACTTCTATGTGAATTTTATTTCAGTAATCTGATATTTTACCTCTACCTCTATGTTGGAATAATTGTCACATTATTTGTTTGATTCTGACCTACAACTAAAATGAAAGTTTTTACATTTTCTTTATTTAAACATCCATATCTATATTTTGAACATATAAATTATTTCTCCTTTCATCTCTCCTTATCTCTTTTTGTCCCTCTCTGTCTGTCTCTGTATTTCAGATTCATTCTTTTCTGAGAAGTGTCAGATTCAACAACAGTGTTGGTGAGAAGATCTCCTTTGATGAAAATGGAGAATTCATTGGTGGATATGACGTTATCAACTGGGTCACATTCTCAAACCAATCCTTTGCTAGGGTCCAGGTTGGAATGGTAGATCCCACAGTTCCAGCAGACAAATTCTTCAATATTTCTATAGATTCCATCACCTGGCCAGGAGGCTTTAATCAGGTTAGCTGTCTGAATCTAGCTTGGTCTGCCTTCATTTATATAGTGTAAAAATTTGATGAAAATCTTAGAGCCTCATCTCTGAAATAGCCTAAATATCAACATTCTAGGGAAGGAAAAAAGTGTGTGTGTGTGTGTGTGTGTGTGTGTGTGTAGGTCTTTGGTTATTCGGGTTTTCTCCCACGTAAAATTGGAAGTGTCTTGGCGACGTTTCGACGAAGTCCCATTCGTCATCTTCAGGCTGGTGTTTTCGGCTTGGCGCTTCCCAATCAGAACACAGCCAAGCTCCCACCCAATCAGTTCATACCACACTGGCACTTAAAAGGAAGAAACAGCTATGATCACAAATTGCTCCTAGAAGCACGAAGCCAAAAACACCAGCCTGAAGATGACGAATGGGACTTTGTCGAGATACTTCCAATTTTACGCAGGAGAAAACCCAAATAACCAAAGACTTACATACAAACACCTGCAAAAACCTCAGAAAACATATATATATATGTTTCAGAAACAGTTGCAATCACACATTGCTCCTAGAAGCAGAAGCCGAAAGCACCAGCCTGAAGATGACGAATGAGACTTCGTCGAAACATCGCCAAGACACTTTAAATTCTACGTGGGAGAAAACCCGAAGAACCAAAGACCTACATACAAACACCCGTGAAAACCTCAGAAAACAAATATATATATAATGTTTACTTTTCTAATAGTTGGTATAGGACATCGAACTCATTACTTTGGGCCTCTGTTAATTATGGACAATACATTGTTTTGAATAAAAGCTACAATCCAGTTTACTGGCTTTCATCAGTCTGGTGACTTCAAAATTAAGTATTTGAGAAAACCCTCTTTAACCAGCACAAAAATTGTCTTTGGAGACTAGGGTTGATTGATATGGAAAGGCATTCATACCAATAATTGTAGATATTTAATGAATTATTATTTCAAACCAGTTAGATCGCAAAATGATGCAATCACATTACTTCTACTTATCAATCCACTTTATGCGGTTAACTCCATAGTAGGAATGTCTCTTCTTTTTATTCCATATCTTAAAATATTCGTTTTTGTTCATTGATAGGCATTACCTTTATCTCGGTGTAATGATCCTTGTGAGACAGGATACAGCAAGGAAAAGATAGAAGGGGAGACTTTTTGCTGCTATGCTTGCCGTCAGTGCCCTGAGGGGAAAATAGCAAAAACAAAGGGTAGGAAATTTCCAGATAAAACGGGACTAAGCCATGAGGGTACAGCACTGTCTGTAATCCACTGCATCAATTCTGCTATGTTCTCTTTCAGATGTAGACGACTGTTCTCCATGTCCAGAAGATCAATATCCAAATGCTCACAAAAATATGTGCATTCCAAAGCGGATCACCTTTTTGTCCTATGAAGAACCCTTGGGGATCAGTCTGACCGTTCTTTCTCTTTGCTTTTCTTTAATGACAACTTTGGTAATCACAATTTTCATGAAACACAAAGACACTCCCATTGTCAAAGCCAACAACCGGAATCTCACCTACATCCTCCTAGTTTCCCTCCTCCTCTCTTTCCTTTGCATCTTTCTTTTTATTGGGAGACCTAACACGATTGTGTGTCTTCTTCGACAACCAGCTTTTGGCCTCATCTTTTCTGTGGCAGTTTCTTGTATCTTGGCCAAAACCTTTGTTGTGGTTCTAGCATTCATGGCCACCAAACCTGGTTCCAGATTGAGGAAATGGGTGGGGGGAAGAATGGTCAGTTTTATTCTTCTGTCCTGTTCCCTTGTTCAAATGTGTGTTTGTGCTGTGTGGCTGATAACATCCCCACCATACCCGGATTTTGACGCACACTCCGTGTCTGAAGAACTCATCATGGAATGCAATGAAGACTCAGTCATGTTCTACTGTGTTTTGGGCTTCATGGGTTTTCTTGCTCTGGTTAGCTTCTCTGCTGCTTTTCTAGCTAGGAAATTACCCGATAGTTTCAATGAAGCCAAATTCATCACTTTCAGTATGTTGGTCTTCTGCAGTGTTTGGCTGTGCTTTATTCCAACCTATCTAAGCACAAGGGGGAAATATACCTTAGCTGTCGAGATCTTCTCCATGATCTCCTCCAGTGCTGGCTTATTGGTGTGCATCTTCCTTCCCAAGTGTTTTATCATTGTGATGAGACCCGAACTGAATGATAAATATCAACTCATGAAAAGAAAGTTTTAACAAATCTTTCCATTTTCCTGATATCCTTTATATGTAGATGTTGGAGATCTTCCACACTGGCACATTTAAGCTAGCAATTGCAGTAAGTATATTGCCGTGTCCCCTGAAATTTATATAGCTCAGAACTTTTTTCCCTTCTGGAAATGGGGACTATAAAAGCATACAGATAAACAAATATTCCAAAGATGCTTTTTCACGAGACAACTGGACTTTCCATACCCATTTGCCCTATTCAGGTGCCCCTGATGACACAGATAAACCCTCAGGTGGCCTCAACAACTCTCTAAAAGAATGCAAATGACCACCGGCCTTTAAGGAGTATAAATCCTTCCATTCCCCACTACCCAGTCAGAGCTGAAGAAGCTTCTTGCATGAGAAGTTGTCTTATGAAAAAGCGCCTTTGGAGTAACTACCATATGACCTGGATGACTGAGAATCTCCATAGACAGATAAACAAAAAATATAATGTACACATTTCATTTTGTGATAGACAGCTCTGACTAAATATATAGATTAAATATGAATTGTCAATATTTGTCTTGAGTGGTCATTTTAATTCATATGCATACTACAATGTAAAAAAGAAGTGGACTTAAATACAGATGACCTTTCCATTTAAAAGGTTAGGGCCTGTGAATTGTTTCTGAAGCAAGCAAACACTGTCAGTTTTCTAGATCACATCATGTATAGAGGGTTACCTAAGAAAATGGGCTAAATTTAAAAGATCTTCCAGATGGATATATATGCCTTCTCCTCAGTAGCAAAAGCCAATAAAATCTCTGGCACAAAAATAATAGAAATAATTTTAAAAAGTCCAATACATGCTAGTATCCAATTTCAATAATGGTCTCTTTCTAGGAAAGTCAATGAAGTATGATGACTGTGTACAACAGCACATTCCATGTTCATAAGTCAAACAGAGTACCTTGTACTTTAATGAGAGGCACACAATGATTCTAAATGCCAGCTGATGAGATCATTCTGATTTCTCTGGGTGAACCCTGGCTGGAATTTGCAGAGCCTTTACAAGGACCTATCCCAGAAAATCTGAGACCCAACTCTGATAATGGTCATATTCCAGATAAGGTTTTCTTTTTAGAGCAATAGTAATGTCATCTGCTGGGGGAATCTGTCATTATCCCCTCTCATGGCCAGACTACATCCTGGTGGCTGTGAGAATTTCCAATGCTCACCCCTTCTGCAGCAAGGTAGGACCTATATCACGGCTGAGGAATCCGCGGCTCTTTATAGGCCACAAGTTGATCATAGTTAATTAAATTCGGATACGCAAATGCTTCCATTGTGCAAAGCCACTCAGGTATTTTCATATAGATTTAATAATGATATTGGCCTATATTTTTTAATTTGTGTGAGATCAGTATCATCTTTGGGAATCGGAGAAATATTGGCTTCTGTCCAGGATTTTGGTATTTTCATTCCCAAAAAAGTTTTGTTACAAAGATTTTTCAATATAGGACTTATTATGTTTTGTAAAGCTACATAAAATTCTGCTGGCAAATCATCAGGTCCTGGAGTTTTCTCTTTTTTTTCTCTTTTTATAGCCTCAGTAATTTCCATCATTGTTATTTTCTCGTTCAACATATGTTGCATGTTCTCTGGTATCTTTGGAATGTTTGCTTTTCTTAGATATTCCTGTATTGCCTCCTTAGAAACCACCTCCGCCTTGTAAAGTGTCTCATAGTAAGTTGCAGCAATTTTTTTCAATGCATCATTATGACAATGTATTTCGCCTTTTGAATCTTGCAGATTACTTATTATTTTTTTTTCTCTTTCTTTTTTCAGTCTATATGCAAGCTGTCTTCCTGGTTTGTTGGCATTTTTAAAGAAATTCTGTTTTGAATATTTTATCTGTTGTGCCTTTGTCTGCATCCCCAATAAATTTAATTTGTGTTTTATTAATTCCATTTGTGTCTTCAGCTTCTTCTTTTGTGGATCATTTTGTAACTCAAGTTCTAAATTCCTAAATTGTCCTTTCAAGTTAAGTTGTATCTGTCTCTTTTCTTTATTCTTTTTAGCAAGGTAAGTTATAACCAAGCCTCTAAAATACGCTTTCGCAGTGTCCCAAAGATTTTGAATTGAAGTTTCTTCTTTCTTATTTATTTTTAAAAAGATTTCCATTTCTTTTGTTGCAAATTGTAAAAATTCTTTTTCTTTCAATATTGATTTATTCAATGACCATCTTAATTTTTTCCTAGTTCCTTTCAACGTCATTTTAATTGGATTATGATCAGCCCAAATATTGGGTTCAATTTCCACCTCTTGTATCATAGTCTTTAAATCATATGAAGTCCATATCATATCAATTCTTGACCAGGATTTATGCCTATTTGAATAAAATGTATATTGTCCTTTCTCTGGATTCATTTCTCTCCATATGTCTTGTATACACAATTCATCTTTCATCTTTAAAAAAGACTTAGGTAGGGTATTTCCCCCTTTTTCCCCTTGTTTGTAGCTTTTATAATCCCATATTGCATCAACTATTACATTAAAGTCACCAAGTATACAAAGATTTTGATAATTTAACTCCACTAATTTATCACGTAATTGCTGGAAGAACTGATCTGGTTTCTCATTGAGAGCATATATTGCAACCATCAAAATTTGTTTTAATTTCCACCATTAGTATTCTCCTTTCTTCATCAAGATAAATTTGTTTTCATTTCATCTTTTCTTTTATATAAAATGCTATTCCTCTTTTCTTTTGCTGTGCTAAAGAAAAATAAAGTTGACCTATCTTTGATTGTTCTAAAATTTTTGAATGCTGTCTTTTAATACCGGTATGTGTCTCCTGAAGACAAATTATGTCCATTTTCAATTTTTGTAGTCTATTAAATATTTTACTCCTTTTTGATGGAGAGTTAAGACCATTTATGTTTATTGAAAAAATTCCAATCTCTTCCATAGTTTCAATTATATCTAGATCTCAATCTTCTAGGAGAGGTGATCTGTCTCTGATCTTTCGGTCTTTCATCTTCCTCTGTTTGCATCTTTTTTTATTCTCCCTCCTCTGATTGTTTCGGTGCTCCTGCACCCATTGTCTGTTTTCTTGGATTTGGCATCGCCTTTTTCTAAAAAGGCTCTGTGATTGTTAAAAAATTTCTCAGCTTGAAATGGAGTATCTATTCTATATCTTTTCGAGTCCCAGAAGAAGAATAATCCTTCTGGGACCAGCCATCTAAAATTCACTCCCCTATTAAAAAGTTTCCTCGTTAAAAATTGATATTCTCTTTGGGCTTCTCTTATCCTTCTTGGAATCTTGTTAAGAACTACAAGTTCTTTATCTTTATATTTCAGTGTTTGATCTCTTATTCCTCTCAAGATATCATTCCATATAAATCTTTTAAGAAATCTTACATGAACCACCCTGGGAACTCTATTTTTTCTTGCATAGCTTGAATTCATTCTAAAAACCTGATCTATTTCTCTTTTTATTAAATCCTTTTTCCATTCCAAGCAATTCTGCTAATAATTCGCTCATCAACTCCAACAAGTTCTCATCTTTCTCTTCTACAATATTTTGAAATCTTATAAAATGTGAAGCATTATCCATCTCCATCACGGCCATGCTGTCCTCCAATTCCGCATTTGCTTGTGCCAATCTCTGATTTTCCTCTTATAACGCTTCAATTTTCTGATCAACCACTACTGCCTTATCTTCTATATTTTGCAGTCTATGTTGAGTATCTAGCATCACCTGTTGAAAATTTTCCATTTTTTGATCCATTTTAAGAAGATTAATTTTCAAGTCTTCATGAGTTTTTTTCCAAAAAAAATTTCAAATCATCAATATTTTTAGATTGAGCAGAAATTACTTGAAGGATTGCTTGGGTGTCTGTCAATTGAGGATCTTGTTGTAGAAAAGTGGTAATTGATTTCTGAATAGCTGGACTCACTGAAGTAGAAGCGGGGGCTGAGGAACCCTTCCTCACCCCTTTGGCTAAATTTGAGGCACTCATCTTCTAATTATTGTATTTATTTGTAATCCACCAAAGGCCTGATGGCTAATTATAATCCACCAGATAGCCCAATGGCCACTTATAATCCAGAGTCATCCTATTACCAGGAGACAAAACCAAGCATAATGTAAAGAAAAAAGAAAAAGGAAGAAAGAAAAAAGAAAAAAAAGCCAAATCCTTTAAAGGCATAGGAATAAAAAAAACCTCTCAAAAACCATCCACAAAGGGAACAAAAATAGGCAACAAAATAGTGTAGAAAAAAAAGATTTTTTGAGACAAGGAAAAAAAAGAAACAAAAACAAAAAAAACAGCTCTGAGAAGAAAGAGTAGGAGACTTCAAATAAACAGCAAAAATAAAGCTAAAAGTTGTCAGGAAGAGATGAATAAAGTCCAAATTATAATCCAATCAAACTTTAATTTCAGAAAAAGCAAATACAAGGTTTTCCTTCTTCCCTTGTATTTTCCTTTGTTATGGGAAATATACAGCTAGCCAGGCCGCCAGATAAAGAGCTGAAAAGTCTCTCACAGTCACTTCTAAACAGATATAAGAATGTCTGGGCATTCAGCCAACTGTCTGGGCATTGAGCCAAACTTCTATTGAATACACAAAAAACAAAGGGTGGGGTCCCAAAACTTTTGGCTGCAGTCATTGGGACACCGGATATCTCTCTTCACATGGCAGCTGTATTGTGCATCTACAAAGTTCCTCAGGTAAGATGTGATGAAGATATTCATTATTATATTGCCATACCTCTCCAGAGGTCTACATGCTTCTTTTTCTAAAAAAAGGGAACAACATTCAGATTCCTAGATATTATGTTTTGCTTGATAGGATTACTGTAGCAGCGTGAGTAATCATAACTCTGAACAGACAGTGAGGATATTGGGCATAGAAAAACGTTCCCCAATGCCAGACACTGAATTCAGAGTTGGAAGGGATCTTAAAGGTCTTCTAGACCAACCCCTGATCAAGCAGGAAATTCTAAACTATTCAGTAAAAATGGCTGTTCAATCTCTTCTTAAAAACCTCCAGTGATGGAGCACCCACAACCTCTGGAGGCAAGTTGTTCCACTGATTAATTGTTCTAAGTTGGTTCTCTCCTTGATACATTTCTGTCTATTGCTTTTTGTCCTGCCTTCAGGTGCTTTGGAGAATAGGTTGACCTCCTCTTCTTTAATTCTTGTCAACCTCGGTATAGAGTGGGACATCTTGGTTGATATTTCCAAATAAAGACAACTAGTTGCATAATGTTTCAGTTTATAAGCTCAAGGGCACCCAGAGATTCAAATGAATGTACACATTTTCAGAGGTTCAACTAGACCTTCGCATTCACATATGTTTGTCTTCCTGCAATTGACCTATGGCTCTGCTCCAGCCATGGATAAAGAGACTCAAGCAGTTTTCTTCCAGCAAATGTTTCCAGATGAATCACATGAATATAAGGGCCTCATGCAGCAATTGAAATACTTAAGATGGATTTGGGTTGGAATTCTTGTTGTAAAGGATGAGAAAGCGGAGAAATATGTCCAGGAAGTCATCCCTATCCTTTCTGAGTACAGCATCTGCACTGAGTTCATAGGAGAGTTACCAAACGTAGATTTTTACAGTGATTTTACTGATGCCAAGGATGAAGGGCTAAAGATATACCACGTTCTCATGAACAGCACAGCCAATGTGATAATTGTATATGGTAAAATTCGGACTACAACATTTCTGAGAACTTTCCTCCAGTTTTCAGAAGTGGAGGATATACCAAAGAAGCAAAAGATTTGGCTTATAAATGCTCAGACAGATTATACTTCAATCTCCCTTCATAAAACTTGGGACATCCATTTCCTACATGGTGCTTTATCCTTTGCAGTTCACACAAAACAGGTTCCAGGCTTCCAGGAATTTCTTCACAATCTAAGTCCAAACAATGACCTGAAACTCCCCTTGGTGTACACAGGAGGTGAGGGTGCTAAAAAGGCCCAAAAGATGGCACAGGGCCACTGGAGGAAAACAAAGAATGATGTGACATGGTTGCACTGGGTGAGATTATCCAACACCTTGGGATGAGATATCATCAGCTTCTTCAGTTCTAACCAGTTAGATTTTAATGGTTTTTAATATCTGTTTCATCAGTTCCATCTAGCTGGTCTTCATTTTGTTGACATTGCATTAAACAATGATGCACTATTTTTACGATATATGCCTTAAAAATATGTGTAATTCCAGCATGGACAGGAAAATTCCTTTCTAAAAGAAGAAATATCATAGTTTACACTGATGGTTTCAACCAGTGCTTTTTTTTGTCATAGAACTCACTGAAATAGAGTCCGGCACCTTTTTTTGACAGATTTTCCAAGTTTTAAAAGTTACTTTTGAAAATTTGATGTTTGGTCCACATGAACTTGAATCGCCCTGTCAAACGTATCAGGTCAGTGGCAAAGGGATGAGGCGGGACATGATAGCAGTGTTCCAATATCTCAGGGTTCCCAGAAAGAAGAGAGAGTCAAGCTATTCTCCAAAGCACCTGAAAGCAAGACAAGAAGCAATGGATGGAAACTAACCAAAGAGAGAAGCAGCCTAGAACTAAGGAGAAACTTCCTGACAATTAGAACAATTAAGCAGTGGAACAACCTGCCTCCAGAAGTGGTGAATGCTCCAACACTGGAAGTTTTTAAGAAGAGATTGGACAGCCATTTGTCCGAAATGGTACAGGGTTTCCTGCCTGAGCAGGGGGTTGGACTAGATGACCTCCAAGGTCCCTTCCAATTTTATTATTATTATTATTAAAATCATTAAAATGGTACTTTGTCTGGCTGCTCGACTTGAGCACTGCTCAGTTTGTGATTGGTCATTTGGTCATGCGCTGAGTGCTTATTGCATGCGACAACCATCATGTTTTGTCACACAAGTGACATGTGTGGGTGTGTGTACAGTGATTGACTATGTGTGAAAGGTAAATAAAATATTAACAAGATGTGAGTTCCCACACCTTTTTTGTTACAAAAAAGCACTGGTTTCAACTAATGAAAATACTAATTTTAATACAAGGATTGGATTCACCATTGGGTTTCTGACAGAACAATGACAGGGCTTGATCATCATATTGCAATCACCTCCATTCATATTATGTATCTTACTTCTAAGTGACCCCACTTAGCTGATTCAGGAAACAATTTTATATTAAATTGTCGTCTTACTCTCACATAGCCACTTTATCAAGTGCTTCTTTGGAGTCTGAGGCTGCCATATTATTCTCAAACGTAGGACAGTGTTTAAACTGTTGAAATTCACAATCACCTGCAGACACAAATATTAACAGTACCCACTCAGAATGACAAACCTAGGACAAATGTAAACATGTGCTGAACATGCCTGTGTCAGTCGTGCATGGGCAGAATACATGCATGCACAGCATCACATCTCTGACATGTCTGTACCCATTCTTTGGATGTTCGTGTCAAAAAATGCCTTAAATGGTACCTTTTTAGATTAGTTGCACAGCCATTTTAAAAACATCTAGGAATAGAACAGAATAGAATAGAAATTAGGAATAGAATAGAGTAGAAATTAGGAATAGACTAGAATAGAATAGAAATTAGGAATAGAATAGAGATTAGGAATAGAATAGAATAGAATAGAAATTAGAATAGAATAGAATAGAATAGAATAGAATAGAATAGAATAGAATAGAATAGAATAGAATAGAATAGAATAGAATAGAATAGAATAGAATAGGATAGGATAGGATAGGATAGGATAGGATAGGATAGGATAGGATAGGATAGGATAGAATAGAATAGAATAGAATAGAATAGAATAGAATAGAATAGAATTTATGTGTATATTAATGCCTATATTTACATTTTTATTTTAATTTATGAATAGAATAGAATAGAATAGAATAGAATAGAATAGAATAGAATAGAATAGAATAGAATAGAATAGAATAGAATAGAATAGAATAGAATAGAATAGAATAGAATAGAATAGAATTTATGGTTATGACCTATAAAGCCCTACATGGCATCGGACCAGGTTATTTACGAGACCGTCTGCTGCCTCATGAATCCCAGCGGCCGGTTAGGGCCCACAGAGTGGGCCTTCTCCAGGTCCCGTCAGCCAGACAGTGTCGCCTGGCGGGGCCTAGGGGAAGAGCCTTCTCTGTTGCGGCCCCGGCCCTCTGGAACCAACTTCCCCCGGAGATCCGTGTCGCCCCCACCCTCTCCGCCTTTCATAAATTGCTTAAAACACACTTTTGCCGGCAGGCCTGGGGCAGCTAACATCTTGCCCCTAGCCAGTGTATGTTCGTGGAATGATTGGTTGTTGTTTTTTGTTTTTTGTTTTTTTAACTTAAGGGTTTTTTAACTTAAGGGTTTTTTATATGTATATTATGTAATTTCTATCATGCTGTGAGCCGCCCTGAGTTCTCCGGAATAGGGCGGCATAGAAATTAAATTAATAAATAAATAAAATAAATATTAATGCCTATATTTACATTTGTATTTTCATTTATGGATAGAATAGAATAGAATAGAATAGAATAGAATAGAATAGAATAGAATAGAATAGAATAGAATAGAATAGAATAGAATAGAATAGAATAGAATAGGATAGGATAGGATAGGATAGGATAGGATAGGATAGGATAGAATAGAATAGAATAGAATAGAATAGAATAGAATAGAATAGAATAGAATAGAATAGAATAGAATAGAATTTATGTGTATATTAATGCCTATATTTACATTTTTATTTTAATTTATGATTAGAATAGAATAGAATAGAATAGAATAGAATAGAATAGAATAGAATTTATGTGTATATTAATGCCTATATTTACATTTTTATTTTAATTTATGAATATAATGGAATGGAATGGAATGGAATGGAATGGAATGGAATGGAATGGAATAGAATAGAATAGAATAGAATAGAATAGAATAGAATAGAATAGAATAGAATAGAATAGAATAGAATTTATGTATACATTAATGCCTATATTTACATTTGTATTTTCATTTTTGGATATAATTTTATTTTTCTCTTGTGGCTCATGCCTTACTGCCTCAAGAGGCCTTCCAATGTTTTGACAATGTTCACATGTGTGACAGTCTCACTATAATTATGAAATTGGCCACTTTCTCTCCTCCAGATCCTATGGGATCCCATGGAAAAAGGAGGAACTGGCCCTGAGCGATGATATTTATTGTTCCCATGATATTCCATCCCATGGCTGGGAGCCTCAGAGCTCCAGGAATACACAAATAGTATATTGCTAGTTGTGTCTGAAGAACATCTCAACAAGACAGGTCAGACTGATCTACTTCAAATATATTGTGGAAGACATAAACGTTTGGACAGAGAAAGAAGACACTCATGGAAGATGTTTGTATTCATGGAGCTGCTCTTAATAATAACGCCTCAAGTGGTGTGCAAGGATACTAGCCTTCAATGTGACCTTGAGGAGCCTCTTCCTATTCATCACACATATCATCAGAATGGAGACATCAACATTGCTGGCATTATTTCTACATTGTTCACATTTTCTTCTCCTATTGATTTCAGTCAACATCCTTCTCAGGCACGTCAGAATGGATCTGTGTAAGTACATCATCAATTCATTGTCAGACTCTGGACCATTCTGCTAAATCACACAATGCTTGAAATGTTTTCCTCTAATGACAAAAGCTCCTGAAAACACACATCTTAAATAAGATTCCTAAGTTTACTTGAACTTAACTTTGGGTTAAATACATATCCATCATCTGTCAAAAATTTAAAATAGTTTTAAAATAATGAATAAATGAAAAAGAAAACAAGTAACTCAAAGAATGACTCATAATACTACTAGCTCTTTTAATGCCATCAGAGTTCAGTGTTTCTATGTTTCTAGATATTGCACTGACACATTCCACTAAAGGTGTTATACTGAAGTGTTGAACATCCCCTGATATGATATGATTGCATGTCCTGATATAAGCTATTATGAAAATCTGAGGATTGATACTGCACCTTTCTCATGTTTTCAGAAATAAAATTTCAAGCCAATTTTTGTCTTAAAAATAACTCCAGTTCCTGTAGGGGTATATATGAACTAGTGTTACACTTTCCATATTCCAGGATCTTAGCTGAATAATCAAAATATGGCACTAAAACACTTTCCACTAAATGTTTTGTATTTGAGGATTGCAGGTGCCATGATATTAAGCAGACTTTTCTTCATCTGTTTTTTTTTTTTACAGAATGCTTTTTCAGAGTTACCAGCATGTCCTGGCCTTAGCGTTTACTCTAAAAGAGATCAATGAAAATCGGCAGATCCTACCCAATATCACACTGGGCTTCCATATTTTTAACAGCCATTTTAGTCCAAGCTGGACCTACTTCGCCTCAATGTTACTGCCTTTCACTCAGGGCAAATTCATCCCTAACTACAAGTGTGGGGTCCCAAAACCTTTGGCTGCAGTCATTGGGACACCAGATATTACTCTTCACATGGCAGCTGTATTGTGCATCTACAAATTTCCTCAGGTAAGATGTGCTGAAGATATTCATTATTATATTGCCATACCTCTCCAGAGGTCTACATGCTTCTTTTTCTAAAAAAGGTATTATGGTTCCGGCTAATGAAACACTTCAAACAACTTCCAGGCATTGATTTCCCTAAAAGTCTTTTATTGCTTCAGAATGTCGACACAGGCATAACGAAGTTTTATGCTAACATCTAAGTTCTCTTCCTCTGAGCAGTTTTATTATCAGCATATTCCCTCCCTAAATTAGCTGTCATATATCACATTATCCAATTAGTGTGAAGGTCAACAGTTTCCTTCCTCTTTCTTTCCCCCCACTTTGCCCCCATCCCCTTCTGCTCTGTATTAACCCCAAAAATACCAGACAGTTCTGCATATTGTCAAAGCAAGAATATACAATATTTGCAGCGTTGACAAAAGGGGAACAATTTTCTGATTCCTAGATATTATGTTTTGCTTGATAGGATTACCGTAGCAGCATGAGTAATCATAACTCTGAACAGACAGTGAGGATATTGGGCATAGAAAAATATTCCCCAATGCCAGACACTGAATTAAGAGTTGGAAGGGACCTTAGAGGTCTTCTAGACCAACCCCTACTGAAGCAGGAAACTCTAAACTATTCAGTAAAAATGGCTGTCCAATCTCTTCTTAAAAACCTACAGTGATGGAGCACCCACAAACTCTGGAGGCAAGTTGTTCCACTGATTAATTGTTCTAAGTTGGTTCTCCCCTTGATAAATTTCCATCTACTGCTTTTTGTCCTGCCTTCAGGTGCTTTGGAGAATAGGTTAACCCCCTCTTCTTTAATTCTTTTCAATCTCGGTATAGAGTGAGACATTATGGTTGATATTTCCAAATAAAGACAACTAGCTGCATAATGTTTCAGTTTATAAGCTCAAGGGCACCCAGAGATTCAAATGAATGTACACATTTTCAGAGGTCCAGTTAGACCTTCGCATTCACAAATGTTTGTCTTCCTGCAGTTGACCTATGGCTCTGCTCCAGCCATAGATAAAGAGACTCAAGCAGTTTTCTTCCAGCAAATGTTTCCAGATGAATCCCATGAATATAAGGGCCTCATGGAGCTATTGATGTATTTAAGATGGATCTGGGTTGGAATTCTTGTAGTAAAGGATGAGAAAGCAGAGAAATATGTCCAGGAAGTAGTCCCTATCCTTTCTGAGTACAGCATCTGCACTGAGTTCATAGGAGAGTTACCAAACGTAGATTTTTACAGTGATTTTACTGATGCCATGGATGAAGGACTAAAGATATACTACGTTCTCATGAACAGCACAGCCAATGTGATAATTGTATATGGTAAAATTCAGACTACAACATTTCTGAGAACTTTCCTCCAGTTTTCAGAAGTGGAGGATATACCAAAGAAGCCAAAGATCTGGCTTCTAAATGCTCAGACAGATTATACTTCAATCTCCCTTCATAAAACTTGGGACATTCATTTCCTACATGGTGCTTTATCCTTTGCAGTTCACACAAAAGAGCTCCAAGACTTCCAGGAATTTCTTCACAATATAAGTCCAAACAATGATCATCATGACCACTTTCGGAAAGATTTCTGGGAACAGGCATTCGGTTGTTTCTTCCCTAATTCAAAAGCAGAGGTGTCTGAAACAATTTGTACTGGACAGGAGAAACTTGAGACCATTCCTACTTCTGTGTTTGAAACACGCATCAGTGGCCAGAGTTACAATATTTACAACGCAGTCTATGCTGTGGCACATGCTTTGCAATCTCTGTATTTATCCAAATCCAGGGAAACATCAATAATGAAAAAAAGAAGGAAACAGTTTCACAATCAAATGTGGTGGCAGGTAAGAAACCATCAAGTTTCAAGATCTGTCCATAAACTTTAATGAACAATATTCTTTGGGACAATTGACCTAAGATCTAAAATTGAGATGTAGTATTGCATTAACCATTTGAAATACTTAGAATATGTTTCTGTCAATGAGAATCAGAATTAGAATAGAACTGGAAGGAACCTTGGAGGTCTTCTAGTCCAGCCCCCTGCTCAAGTAAAACTTCCTATACCATTTCAGGCAAGTGACTGGCCAGGCTCTTCTTAGAAATCTCCAGTGATGAAGCACCTACAACCTCTCAAGACAAGCTTTCCACTGGTTAATTGTCCTTGCTTTTAAGAAGTTTCTCCTTAATTCCAGTTTGCTTCTCTCCTTCATTAGTTTCCATCCATGGTTTCTTGTCCTGTACTCTGGTGATTTGGAAAATAAGAGGATCCCCTCCTGTTTGTGGCGGGCTCTTAAATACTGGAAGACTGCTATCATGTCCTACTTTTCTCTAGACTAGCCAAACCCAAACCCTGGAACCGTTCTTCATATGTTTTACTTTTCAGGCATGTAATCATTTTAGTTGCTCTTCTTTGTATTAACTGCCTGTCAAGCCCAAAACCTCTTGGTAACACATGATGATTCTTCCAATCTGGTGTCTTTGTTGTTTCACACCTGTAGAAAAAACCTTGCAGAACTCAGCACTCTTCTCTATGTATCTACAATCTATCCTCTGAACTATAAGAGAGGGTTACGGTCATCTTCTTTCTCCCACACATGTGGATTGCCTTTTACTTCTCTGAAATGCATCTCCTCCATTCTGGGAATCCATTTTCTTTACTACGTTCCATCACTCTGCCATAAATTCAGTCTATAAGTTAATGGAAGAAGTGTTCCACACTCTCTATATGATATGCTGAAGTTGCTTTTTATTCTATTGTAGATGCTTTGTTTAGAAGTTTTGCATTTAGCCAGAACCAGTTCTCTGATGGTTGAAATTATAATCGTACTCATATTTTTACGATTTCCAGAAGAGAATCTTTCCATGCATTTACTTATTTATTTAGCATCTGGGATACAAAATCAGGGAAATCTAGAATTGCTAGACACAATGCAGTCCTGACAGTCTAAATTGCTAGTTCATTCTGTTCGGCTTTGCATAGTTATCCCCGGTGCACTACAGATGGCAGACTAGCTTACCCCAGCTGATGCTTCGATTGTCGGCTCTTTCAAATTCCTCTGCTGGTCTACTTCACCTCACCTTGTATTGAGTTGCCTCACATCTGGGCACATCCAGTGCCAGCTTCCAAACTCTGCAAACATAAATGTGGCTATGTTTTTATCAATGTAGTGGTACCTGTTTATCTGCTTGCAATATTGCATGTTTTTGAACTGCTGGGTGGGCAGGAACTCATGCCATCTCACAGAGCCAGGTTTGAACCATCAAAGTCCAAAGCATTTCTGGCCATTAAGCCACTGCGAAAAAGCATCCATTGAAATTGTTTTCTTGAATAATCCATGTGTGGTAGAGGAAGGACTGGTCATTATATTGTGACATCCTTTTGAAAAAAAGATTCAGCATGCTGAGATGTTCCCTTTCCATCAGGCATAGGGTTCCCACCTCTTCATAGTCCAATTGGGAGACACATGCATAATTTTAGAGCAAATGAATGGAGATGAGAACAGCCTTAAATGCTTCCAGGAACACAGTTCTAGGAGAAACAGAGAAGGGAATCAAGGCTGCTCTAATATCTCAGGGCCTTAATAAAAAACTGTACAAAGGCAAAATATTATTTTGAGCTTACAGTTTGTGAGAGATATGTACTCCTATTTGATGAAAGAAGCATAGATTTCAAAATGGACATTTAAGCCAGCAAATCCAGCACCTACTTAATGCAGGATTTTAAATTCCAGCAGTTCCCGGAGATGTTGATTCTGCCTTTACTTGAATGCATCAAATAAAAGAAAGGGCATTTCTTGTTTCTATTTTATTTGTGTGTTTTCTATAACAGATAGGTAGGTAGGTAGGTAGGTAGGTAGGTAGGTAGGTAGGTAGGTAGGTAGGTAGGTAGGTAGATAGATAGATAGATAGATAGATAGATAGATAGATAGATAGATAGATAGATAGATAGATAGATAGATAGATAGATAGATAGATAGATAGATAGATAGATAGATAGATAGATAGATAGATAGATAGATACGTAAATAGATACGTAAATAGATACGTAAATAGATGGGAGAATTGTGATCATGTGACCACAGGAGTCCTGCAACAGCCTGAATTTCAAGGAAATCATAAGTACCACTCATCCTGCACCACTGCAAATGCAAATGGTAGCTGAAAGAGTGGCCATTAAAGGAGAACCACCTGTACTTAGGTGTTGCTGTGCTGCCTCATTCATAAAGATCTCCAAGATACCATCAGCCACAAAGAGTAGACCTGACTGAGAAACCAAGACCATGTACGATTCTCTTCTTCCACCCCTTCCAACTGTTCATAGAATTCTCGTGCCTTGTCTAAGGTGTCTATCTTAACCTTTCTCTCCTGCCATAATATCAACATGCCATCAGGGATTAACCATCTAAATGGTATGTTTCTTTTAATTAGATAAGCACTGAGAAATCTATAATCCCTTCTCTGTTCTCTTGTTTTCTTTGGGACCTGTTCTAAGGTTTGTATCTTTGTAGATCATTGGGTCTTCTCTTGTAATCTTGTATATTATGTCTCTAACTTTTTTCTGGCGAATCTTATGTAGACTTCTTGTGGAAGTATGTTGCGTCTAGCGTAGTTAGTATGGATTCGGTACGCCTTGTCTATCTCTAACAATATTGCTTGTTTATCCCTTTGTAAAGCTTCCACAATCAACTCTACCATAATAGCACCCAAATCCTCTTCCTTCTCTTCCACCACGTTTTGAAATCTTAGGTAGAATGCAGCCCAGTCCATTTCCAGATAGATAATTGATTCTTCCATTTTTTTATTAGTTACCATCAATTTTTTTGTCCATTGTATCAACTTTTTCCCTATTTTATCCAACCCTACTTCTACTGTCTGTATTCTTTCTTCATTTTTCTCAATTGTTTGTTGTATCATCTCTATTCTGTTATCTAATTTGTTGGTATCCCCTCTCATTTCTATGTGGTTCTTAGACGTTGTCTCCTGCATTTTTAATATCATTTCCTGAATAGTGAGTAGTGTTGTCTGCATAGTTTCATATTTAATATTACACTCTGTTTCTCTGTCCCTAGCATTCCTTCTAATGTTCTCTGACCTGGTGGGGATGAAGGTGTCAGTGCTAGACTTGATATTGTTTTCTTTCCTGTCCTCAATGTTGTCATAGTGATACCCTATTTCTCAAATACTTTCTATTCTTAATATCCCTTTGTTTAGCCAACAACCTATTTAAATTTACTCTTTTACTCTAAACTTCTGGTTCTTCATTTTTCTTTCTCTCCTCTTCTAGATCTAAATCTACTTCCACTATTCCCCCAGACCTCTCTTCACCTTCTCCAACCCTCAACTGTGAGATGGATCATGGAGATCTAGTGGAAAATATTTAAATATGACCCAGCAGTTGCCAAGAAGGTCAACACAGTTCCAGGCTGCATTAACAGAGGGAAAGAATCAAGATCACATGACGTGTTATTACCACTTTATAATGTCTTGGTTAGGCCACACTTGGAATACAGCATCCAGTTTTGGTCACCATGATGTTAAAAAAGATGTTGAGACTCTAGAAAGAGTGCAGAGAAGAGCAAGAAAGGTGATCAAGGAACTGGAGCTTAAAACATATAAAGAATGGTTGCTGGAATTGGTTATGTCTAGTTTAATGAAAATAAGGACTAGGGGAGACCAGATATCAGTGTTCCAATATCTCAAGGGTGGCCACAAAGAAGAGGAAGAATTGGGCTTGTTTGAAATGTTTTCTCGAGTTATTTATTGTGGTCCAGTCAGTGGTGCAATTCAAATTTTTGAACAACTAGTTCTCTGTGTGGATGCAGCTTCCGGAAGTTCATTCTGGGCCTGAGCAACAAAAAATTAGCTACTGGTTCTGCCAAAGTGGTGTGAATTGGCTGAATCCCACCACTGGGTCCAGTCTCTAAGTCCTTTTGTTTGATTGACTCCCCTTCCTGTCCTTCAAGGCCATTCCTATGATCTGTACAGATACAGAGATTTCCCCATTCATAACACATTAGCTAGGGGAGAAGGAGCCTGACTGCTTTTGTCTCTTGCTAGCTGGCTAGGAGTGGGCATTTCACTTATTATACCCACTTCTGTATGAAAGCCATGATTGAATGTATATGGCACCTCCAAAGAAAGTGATCCTGAACTCTGTCTGACTTATCAAAACTTCATATGCCTTATAACGTTTTTCTCTCTCTTTTGAATGTAAGATAATATATTAAATATATAAGACAATAACAAGATAAATCATAGTGTAATCAGAAAGTTGTCTGTCTGTCTGTCTGTCTGTCTCTCTCAATCTCTCTCTGTACGTATATATATATGTATACATATATGCATACATAGAGACTTTTTCAGTTATGCTTCGTTTTTTTCTTGTTAGTATGTTGCTTCTAGGTTGTTGGATTGCAGCTGCAATAATTAAAAATTTTAGAATGGCTACAGCAACTATAAGTCTCTTTCTAAGTAAGAATAGTATTAACCTTTTATAGCCTTATATACGCTATTTCTCATGTATCTATTAAGAAGTCATCTGTTTAAGAGGCTTTAGCAATTAAATTGTTAAAATTCTTTTTCTTCTTTTTTTGCAATTCCATGTGAATTTTATTTCGGTAATCTGATATTTTACCTCTACCTCTATCTCAGAATGATTGTAATGTTACCTTTTTGATTCTGGCCTATAGCTAAAATGAAAGTTTTTATATTTTATTTATTTAAACATCAATACCTATGTTCTGAATATATACATTATTTCTCCTTCCCTCTCTCCTTATCTCTCTTTGTCCCTCTCTGTCTGTCCCTGTATTTCAGGTTCACTCTTTTCTGAGAAGTGTCAGATTCAACAACAGTGTTGGTGAGAAGATCTCCTTTGATGAAAATGGAGAATTCATTGGTGGATATGATATTATCAACTGGGTCACATTCCCAAACCAATCCTTTGCTAGGGTCCAAGTTGGAATGGTAGATCCCACGGTTCCAGCAGACAAATTCTTCAAAATTTCTATAGATTCCATCACTTGGCCAGGAGGTTTTAATCAGGTTACCTGTCTGAATATAGCTTAGTCTGCCTTCAGTTATATAGTGTAAAAATTTCTTTATGGATGAAAGTCTTAGAGCCTCGTCTCTAAAATATCCTAAATATCAATGTTCTAAGGAAGGAAAAATATCTGTATGAATGTTTACTTTTCTAATAGTTGGAATAGGACATTGTACTCATTACTTTGGCCCTCTATTAATTATGGGCAATGCATGGTTTTGAAGTAAAAGTTACAATCCAGTGTATTGGCTTTCATCAGTCTGGTGACTTCAAAATTAAGAATTTGAGCAAACCCTCTTTAACCAGCACAAAAATTGTCTTTGGAGACTGGGGTTGATGGATGTAGAAAGACATTGATACCAATAATTGTAGATGTTTAATAATTATTATTTCAAACCAGTTAGATCTCAAAATGATACAATCACATTACTTCTGCTTATCAATCCATTTTTATGTGGTTGATTCCATAGTAAGAATGTCTCTTCTTTTTCTTCTGTAACATAAAATATTCGTTTTTGTTCATTGATAGGCATTACCTTTATCTCGGTGTAATGATCCTTGTGAGACAGGATACAGCAAGAAAAAGATAGAAGGGGAGTCTTTTTGCTGCTATGCTTGCCGTCAGTGTCCTGAGGGGAAAATATCAAAAACGCAGGGTAAGAATTTTCCAGATAAAACGGAACTAAGCCATGAGGGTACAACACTGTGAATAATCCACTGCATCAATTCCACTGTGTTCTTTTTCAGATGTAGATGACTGCTCTCCATGTCCAGAAGATCAATATCCAAATCCTGACAAAAATATGTGCATTCCAAAGCGGATCACCTTTTTGTCCTATGAAGAACCCTTGGGGATCAGTCTGACCGTTCTTTCTCTTTGCTTTTCTTTAATGACAACTTTGGTAATCACAATCTTCATGAAAAACAAAGACACTCCCATTGTCAAAGCCAACAACCGGAATCTCACCTACATCCTCCTTGTTTCCCTCCTCCTCTCTTTCCTTTGCGTCTTTCTTTTTATTGGGAGACCCAACACGATTGTGTGTCTTCTTCGACAACCAGCTTTTGGCCTCATCTTTTCTGTGGCAGTTTCTTGTGTCTTGGCCAAAACCTTTGTTGTGGTTCTAGCATTCATGGCCACCAAACCTGGTTCCAGATTGAGGAAATGGGTGGGGGGAAGAATGGTCAGTTTTATTCTTCTGTCCTGTTCCCTTGTTCAAATGTGTGTTTGTGCTGTGTGGCTGATAACGTCCCCACCATACCCGGATTTTGACGCACACTCAGTGTCTGAAGAACTCATCATGGAATGCAATGAAGACTCAGTCATGTTCTACTGTGTTTTGGGCTTCATGGGTTTTCTTGCTCTGGTAAGCTTCTCTGCTGCTTTTCTAGCTAGGAAGTTACCCGATAGTTTCAATGAAGCCAAATTCATCACCTTCAGCATGTTGGTCTTCTGCAATGTTTGGCTGTGCTTTATTCCAACCTATCTAAGCACAAGGGGAAAATATACCTTGGCTGTGGAGATCTTCTCCATGATCTCCTCCAGTGCTGGCTTATTGGTGTGCATCTTCCTTCCCAAGTGTTTTATCATTGTGATGAGACCCGAACTGAATGATAAACATCAACTCATGAAAAGACAGTTTTAACAAATCTTTCCATTTTCCTGATATCCTTTATATGTAGATGTTGGAGATCTTCCCTACTGGCATATTTAAGCCAGCAATTGCAGTAAGATTGGCCTTCTATATTGCCGTGTCCCTTGAAATTTATATAGTTCAGAACTTTTTTTCTTTCTGGAAATGGGGACTATAAACGCATACAGATAACAAATACCCCAAAGGTGCTTTTTCACGAGACAACAGGACTTTTCATAACCATTTGCCCGACTGAGGTGCCCCTGACAATAGAGATAAACCCCCAGGTAGCCTCAACGACTCTCTAAAAGAGTGCAAATGACCACTGTCTGCAAGAATCCATTCCCCATTATTCAGTCAGAGTTGAGGAGGCTTTTTGCATGAGAAGCAAAATGTCTTCTGAGAAAAACAAAAAAGTCCAGTTGCCTCATGAAAAAGCACCTTTGGAGTAACTACCATATGACCTGGATGACTGAGAATCATAGACAGATAAGCAAAAAATATAATGTACACATTTTGTGACTAAATATATAGATTAAATATGAATTGTCAATTTATATTGAATGGTCATCTTAATTCATATACACACTACAGTGTGAAAAAGAAGTGGACTTAAATACAAATGACCTTTTCATTTAAAAAGGTAGGGCTTATGAATTGTTTCTGAAGCATGCAAACATTGTCAGTTTTCTAGATCACATAATGGGCTAAATTCAAATGATCTTTCAGCTGGATATATATGGCTTCTCCTCAGTAGCAAAGGCCAATGAAATCTCTGGCACAAAAATAATCCAAATAAATTCCATCAAAAGTCCAATACATGCTAGTATCCAATTTAAATAATTTCTAGGAAATTCAATGAAGTATGATGACTGTGTAGAACAGCACATTCAGAGAGAGACACAGTGCAGGAAGCAAATTGTAGCAGGCATCGGACATAGAAGCCATAAAAGAAGCAAAAGGTTACATTGTAGCAAATAGAGGAAGGAAAAGCAATAACCCCGCAAGGACATTCCCCCTTCCCCTTGGGAGTGTGGCAGAACCCAGGGAAGGTGAGATTTGTTTTTAAGTCAGACGAAATAGGTAGAAATGAAATAGGAATGGTTTCTGACAAGCTGTATATATGTGCCTTCTCAGTAGTAAAGGCTAATGAAATTTCTGGCACAAATATAATCTAAATAAATTCCATCAAATGTCCAATATGTGCTAGTATCCAATTTAAATAATTTCTAGGAAATTCAAACAAGTATGATGATTGTGTACAACAGCACCTTCCATGGACATAAGTCAAACAGAGTACCTGGCACTTGAATAACAGGCACAAGATGATTCTAAATGCCAGCTGATGAGATCACTCTGATTTCTCTGGGTGAAACCTGGCTGCAATTTGCAGAGCCTTTACAACCAGGTGATCTGAGAAACCGTCTCACCTCAATGGGATGGCCATGGACCTATCCCATATCACCCAAGGCCCAACTCTGGATAATGGTCATATTCCAGATATGATTTTCTTTTCAGAGCAATAGTAATGTCATCTGCTGGGTGAATCTATCATTATCCCCTCTCATGGCCAGACCACATCCTACTAGCTGTGAGAATTTCCAATGCTCACCCCCTTCTGCAGCAAGGTAGGACCTATATGAATAGTCCATCCTTGGCAACTGATGGATCTACTTGGGTTTCAGAAGGAGCTGGGAGATATCTTGGGGATTCTAGTGCAAGGTCCTGTGGACATTTTTGTCAGAAATGGACAACCTCCCATGGAGGTTTCTTTCACAAATATAATCAGAAAGCAGGCAAGACCCTGGACAGGATCATGCCTGTATAACTTCTGGTCCATCAGTCCTGAAACTCCCCTTGGGGTACACAGGAGGTGAGGGTGCTAAAAAGGTCCAAAAGATGGCACAGGACCACTGGAGGAAAACAAAGAATGATGTGTCATGGTTGCACTGGGTGAGATTATCCAACACCTTGGGATGAGATATCATCAGCTTCCTGAGTTCTAACCAGTTAGATTTTAATGGTTTTTAATATCTGTCTCATCAGTTCCATCCAGCTGGTCTTCATTTTGTTGACATTGCATTAAACAATGATGCAGTATTTTTACGATATATGCCTTTTTGACAGATTTTCCAAGTTTTAAAAGTAACTTTTGAAAATTTGATGTTTGGTCCACATGAACTTGAATCGCCCTGTCCAACGTATCAGGTCAGCACCAAAGGGATGCGGCGGGACATGACATCAGTTTTCCAATATCTCAGGGTTTGCCACAAAGAAGAGAGAGTCAAGCTACTCTCCAAAGCACCTGAAAGCAAGACAAGAAGCAATGAATGGAAACTAACTAAAGAGAGAAGCAGCCTAGAACTAAGGAGAAACTTCCTGACAGTTAGAACAATTAATCAGTGGAACATGGGGACCATGAAACCATAGAGATAAACAAATATCCCAAAGGTGCTTTTTCACAAGGCAACTGAACTACTTTGCACTACTCAGGTGACCCTGATGACACAGATAAACCTCCAGCTGGCCTCAATGACTCTCTAAAACAATGCAAATGACCAGCTGTCTGCAAGGAGTATAAATCCTTCCATTAACATCAACCTGTCAGAGCTG
Source organism: Bothrops alternatus (assembly GCA_034064705.1). Lineage (NCBI taxonomy): Eukaryota > Metazoa > Chordata > Lepidosauria > Squamata > Viperidae > Bothrops > Bothrops alternatus. The sequence continues at coordinate 673,168 of JARGCV010000074.1, read as the reverse complement.
AAGAAGCATCTTACATGAAACAGGATCTTTGGAGTAACTGCCATATGACCTGGATTACTGAGAATCTCCATAGACAAAAACTAGCACAAATTGATGTATGTACATATTTTGTTGTCTGATATACAGCTAACTTAATATATAGATTAAATATCAATTGTCAGTTTGTCTTCAGTGGTCATCTTAATTTATGTGCACAATAGAATGTGAAAAAGGAATGGACATAAGTACAAATGACCTTTTCATTTAAAAAGTTAGGGCTTCTGAATAGTTTCTGAATCACATCATGTGTTGGGGGGTTACCTAAGAAAAATGGGCTAAATTCAAAAGATCTTCCAGCTGGATATATATGCCTTCTCCTCAATAGCAAAGGCCAATGAAATCTCTGGCAAAAAATAATCCAAATAAATTCAATCAAAAGTCCAATACATGCTAGTATCCAATTTAAATAATGGTCTCTTTCTAAGAAATTAAATCAAGTATGATGACTGTGTAGAACAGCACCTGGCACTTGAATGAGATTCACATGATGATTCTAAATGCCAGCTGATGAGATCAATCTGGTTTCTCTGGGTGACCAGAGAGGCCTGACTCAGGATAATGGTCATATTCTGGGTATGATTTTCTTCTCAGAGCAATAGTAATGTCATATGCTAGGGGTATCTGTCATTATCCCCTATCATGCCCAGACCACGTCCTAGTAGCTGTGAGAATTTCCAATGCTCACACCTTCTGCAGGGAGGTAGGATCAGTGGTGGGATTCAGCCGGTTCTCACCACTTCAGCAGAACTGGTAGCTAATTTGTTGTTACCCAGGCCCAGAATGGACTTCTGGAAGCGGCATCCACACAGAAATCTGATTGTTCACATATTTGAATCCCACCACTGGGTAGGATCTATATGAATAGTTCATCTTTGGCAACTGATAGATCTACTTGTGTTTCAGAAGGCGCTGGGAGATATCCTGGGGATTCTGCTGCATGGCCCTGTGGAAGTTTTTGTCACAAATGGAAAACCCCCCGTAGAGGTTTTTTTCACAAATATAATCAGAAAGCAGGCAAGACCCTGGACAGGATCATGCCTATATAACTACTGGTCCATCGGTCCTGAAACTCCCCTCGGTGTACAGAGGAGATGAGGGTGCTAAAAGGGACCAAAAGATGGTGCAGTGCCACTGGAGGAAAACTAAAACTGATGTTACATGGTTGCACTCAGCGAACCATGTAACATCATTTTTCGTTTTCCTCCAGTGGATTATCCAACACCTTTGGATGAGATATCACAGCTTCTTCAGTTCTAACCAGGTAGTTTTAATGGTTTTTAATAATATCTGTTTCATCAGTTCCACCCAGCTGGTCTTCATTTTGTTGACATCGCATTAAACAACGGTGTAGTATTTTTACGATATGTGTCTTAGGAATATGTGTAATTCCAGTATGCACAGGAAAATTCCTTTCTAAAAGAAGAAATTTCATAGATTACACTGATGGTTTCAACTAATGAAAATACTAATTTTAATACAATTATTGGATTCACCATTGGGTGTCTGACAGAACAATGACAGGGCTTGATCATCACATTGCAATCACCTCTATTCATATTATGCATCTTACTTCTAAGTGACCCCAATTAGCTGATTCAGGAAACAATTTTAAATTAAATTGTCTCTTACTCTCACATAGCCATTTTATCAAGTGGTTTTTGGAGTCTGAGGCTGCCATATTATTCGCAAATGCAGGACAGTGTTTAAACTGTTGAAGTTCACAATCACCTGCAGACACTACTGTTAACAGTGTCCGCTCAGAATGACAAACCTAGGACAAGTCTGAACATGCCTGTCACAATCTTGTCTGGGCAGAATTCATGCATGCACAACATCATCACATCTCTCACATGTCTGTACCCATTCTCTAGATATTCATGTCAAAACATGCCTTGAATGGTACCCTTTTAGATTAGTTACAGAGCCATTTTAAAAATATCATCTTTTTGTGATGTCTTCCCATTGGTGCATAGAATAGCCCAAAGCACATATTCTGGTATAGAGATGTTTCCTGAGGATGGGATCTAGCATCAGTCCAAAAGCTCGGAAGACTAAACCTCTGATCCCAGTGACCGACTTTAATGTAATTCCTTTATTTTCTGCAACAATTTAGTGGCTGTTTCCAAAGGCTCCTCCAAGATAAAAGCCAAGTCATCTGCAAAAGCTTGCCATTTATATTTCTGATCTTTTATCTCCAGTCCTTTGATCTCCACATCTTGTCTAATATTCCTGGCCAACACTTCCAGTGTAAGAATAAATAACAAGGGAGACAGTGGACCTCCCTGTCTTGTACCTTTCCTAATCTCAAAATTATCTGTATAGTCTCCATTTGTAAGTATCTTTGCTGATTGTTTATTGTAGATTGCTTGAATTGCATTTATAAAATTTTCACCAAAATCCATCAATCGCAATTGATGAAACATAAATTGCCAGTTAAGATTATCAAAGGCTTTACATGTCCACCATACATGAAAATATGTAGCCTCCATACTACCACACCTCCAACATTTAGGTTGGGTGTCTGGATAGATATGTGATAATTTTTTCGGGTCTAGATGCCACCTATAGAACATCTTATAAAAGTTTTCCCTTAATTGTTGCACTTGCATAAATTTTACATTTCTCACCCAGATTCCCTCCCACGTTTCCATCGTGATAGGTTGCCCAAAATCTTGTTCCCACTTTACCATACAATTCTTGACTAGTACAGATTCAGAGTCAATTTCTATCAGTACACTGTACACTCTTTTGATATGCATGAGCCCCTGTTCTCTAACCTGTTCAATTAAATTCTCATCTGTTAGGGATATGCCCTTCTTCAGGTCCTTGTGCCATCTAGACTTCAGTTGCAAATATGAAAGCCAGGTACACACTATCCCTTCATCTGCTAGCGTATTTGATGGCTTTAATGAAAACACATTTCCTTCAACCATTACAAGTTTACTATAGGGGACCACATCCTGACCTTGTATTATATTTATGTCCCCTATTGTATGTCCGGGGATCGCCCAGATGGGAATCTTTTCGTGTAGTAGGTACTGATATTTCTTCCAGACCTACAACAGCGGGGTTCTTAGTGGGTTCTCCCTGAAGCTCTTGTCAACCTTCTTGTCATACACGAGGTATGCGTGCCAGCCATATAATAAACCATGCCCTTCCACATTCAGTATTCTGTCATTCGTCATGTTAATCCAGTCGCTCAGCGTCACCAGCACCGCGGCGTAGTAATATAACTTCAGATTGGGCATTTTTAAACCACCTCTCTTCCTTATATCCTGGATGATTTTTAATTTCACCCTTGGTTTCTTGCCATCCCAAATAAATCTGTTAATGCCCTTCTGCCATTCGTCCAAGTCCACTTCCTTCGTGAGTATGGGTAGCATTTGAAAGAGAAATAGAAATTTTGGCAATACATTCATTTTTACTGCCGCTATCCTGCCCAGCAGGGACAATTGTAGTGTTTTCCACCTGACCAGATCTGTTTGTATCTTGTTCCACAGCACCTCGTAATTATTTTTGTATAATCTCCCATTTGTAGCTTCTATCTCCACTCCTAGGTATTTAACTTTCTTAACTATTTCACAGCCCGTTATTCTTTCTAAGTCCTGTTTTGAGTTGTTATCTAGATTTTTAACTAGCATCTTCATCTTAGATATATTTACTTTGAAGCCTGATACCCTACCATAGTCTTTCATTATCTCCATCAATCTCCTAGCTGATTGTGGACACTCCAAACCATCTTGAAAAAGCGTATTGAATTTCTACCTCAGTTGTTTTTGTTAGGGATCATAAAAGACGGTACTACCACAGAGACGAACCTATTTCTGAACTTGATCACGGCAGCGAGACTGTTGGTGGGACAATGCTGGAAGAAGCCAGAAATACCACCTATTGAAGAATGGACCTTGAAAGTAATAAATTTGGCAGAAATGGCTAAAATATCGGCATATTTGAATGATCGCTCAAATGAACAATATATGATAGACTGGAAACAGTGGATAGACTACATACAAGAGAAACACCAATCAAAGAAAATTTATCTGGCTTATAGTTAAATCTTGACATAAGGAGTGAAGAATGTTTACAAAATTAAATCGATTGTATTAAGTTGGATAGCAGGTAGATTGAACTTTCCCCTGGTTTACATATACAAAGACTATAACTTACTGTTGTATCTCATGATTTATGTTGATTGCTTTTTAGTATGCTATTATGATTAATGTTGATTGCTTTAATAAAAAATTTTTATAATAATAATAATTAAAAAAAAGATTATCAAAGGCTTTTTGTGCATCCAAAAATACCAATGCCATTTGTTTCCCCAGATGTTTTTCATAGTGTTCTAACACATTTAAAATAATACTTAAGTTATTCTTTATCTGTGTTTTAGGCAGAAATCCATTTTGATCTGAATGGATACATTCATTCAAAAATTTCTTCATTCTTTCCGCTATTGCTGTAAATATTTTGTAGTCCACATTTAATAATGATATTGGCCTATATTTTTTAATTTGTGTGAGATCAGTATCATCTTTGGGAATCAGAGAAATATTGGCTTCTGTCCAGGATTTTGATATTTTCATCCCCAAAAAAGTTTCGTTACAAAGATTTTTCAATATAGGACTTATTATGTTTTGTAAAGCTACATAAAATTCCGCTGGCAAATCATCAGGTCCTGGAGTTTTATTTTATTTTATTTTTGTCTTTTTATAACCTCAGTAATTTCCATCATTGTTATTTTCTCGTTCAACATATGTTGCATGTTCTCTGGTATCTTTGGAATGTTTGCTTTTCTTAGATATTCCTGTATTGCCTCCTTAGAAACCACCTCCGCCTTGTAAAGTGTCTCATAGTAAGTTTCAGCAATTTTTTTCAATGCATCATTATGACAATGTATTTCGCCTTTTGAATTTTGCAGATTACTTATCAAATTTTTTTCTCTTTCTTTTTTCAGTCTATATGCAAGCCATCTTCCTGGTTTGTTGGCATTTTTAAAGAAATTCTGTTTTGAATATTTTATCTGTTGTGCCTTTGTCTGCATCCCCAATAAATTTAATTTGTGTTTTATTAATTCCATTTGTGTCTTCAGCTTCTTCTTTTGTGGATCATTTTGTAACTCAAGTTCTAAATTCCTAAATTGTCCTTTCAAGTTAAGTTGTATCTGTCTCTTTTCTTTATTCTTTTTAGCAAGGTAAGTTATAACCAAGCCTCTAAAATACGCTTTCGCAGTGTTCCAAAGATTTTGAATTGAAGTTTCTTCTTTCTTATTTATTTTTAAAAAGATTTCCATTTCTTTCGTTGCAAATTGTAAAAATTCTTTTTCTTTCAATATTGATTTATTCAATGACCATCTTAATTTTTTCCTAGTTCCTTTCAATGTCATTTTAATTGGATTATGATCAGCCCAAATATTGGGTTCAATTTCCACCTCTCGTATCATAGTCTTTAAATCATATGAAGTCCATATCATATCAATTCTTGACCAGGATTTATGCCTATTTGAATAAAATGTTTATTGTCCTTTCTCTGGATTCATTTCTCTCCATATGTCTTGTATACACAATTCATCTTTCATCTTTAAAAAAGACTTAGGTAGGGTATTTCCCCCTTTTTTCCCTTGTTTGTAGATTTTATAATCCCATATTGCATCAACTATTACATTAAAGTCGGTCACTTAAAGCATTCCTTTCGCCCAAAGCCCACCAACCCAGATATGTGAAGTAGATTAGGGCCATGTGCTGGCCACTTCCAGGCGATGGTGCATTTCTTCATTCCTCATGAAGGGTGACACCTCCTCAGCTGTGTTTCTTGCCTGTTTTTCTCTCTCCCTCATCTCAAATATTTTCCCACCACTCTGTACTTAGGAAGGAAGGAAAGAAGGAGAGGGAGGGTCTGAGGGAAGTCCTGCCTTAGTCCTGCCCTGCTGCCCTTTCACCATCCCCTTGCCCCCTCCTTCTGGTCTATCCTGGGGGTCTCTCATCCTATTGCTAAGGAAGCTTTTGATACAAAGCCAGGTCTTCTCCCATGGAGAGGGAATGGGTCTCCCTCTGACTTTGCCCTCATACCCATCATGAGCAACCTGGCTAAGGAGAAGGTAAGTGCAGCTGGGTGCGCCCTTGGAGAAGTGGGGCTGGACTTGGTGCCGCGGGTGCTCAAGGGCCAGGCTGGGCGATTGAGCTCTGCTGCCCAGGGCTCTGGGCAGACCGCACTACCATCTAGCCCCCTCCCCCGCATGGCCTGAGAGGAACAATGAGGCTCCTCCAGTGGACCATGTCTTGGCACTTGTGTTGATCCCACCTCCTTCTGTCATAGACCCTCAGATCTGTCCCACTGCTGCCCAAGCCCCCACAGGCAACCTTGACATGAATGATGTAGAGCTGGCAACTCCCACTCCATCCACGCACGCCCAGTAGGCCACACCCACCCTGAGGGCAACCGCAATGCTGATACAGCCCTCAATGAAATTGAGTTTGACACCCCTGACATATTGCAATCACCTCCAATAATATTATGTATCTTAGATATAAGTGACCACACTTAGCTGATTCAGGAAACAGTTTTATATCAAATTGTCGTCTTACTCTCACACAGCACCTTTATCAAGTGATTCTTTGGAGTATGAGGCTTTCATATTATTGTCAAATGTAAGACAGTGTTTAAACTGTTGAAATTCACAATCACCTGCAGACACTAATATTAACAGTGCCCACACAGAATGACAAACCTAGGACAAATCTGAACATGTGCTGAACATGCCTGTCTCAATCGTGCATAGGCAGAATACATGCATGCACAGGATCTCATCTGGGAATGGAATGGAATGGAATGGAATAGAATAGAATAGAATAGAATAGAATAGAATAGAATAGAATAGAATAGAATAGAATAGAATAGAATAGAATAGAATAGAATAGAATAGAATAGAATAGAATAGAATAGAATATATATATCAATGCCTATATTTACATTGTATTTTCATTTATGGAAATAATGATTTCATTTTTCCCTTCTGGCTCATGCCTTCCTGCCTCAGGAGGCTTTCAAATGTTTTGACAATGTTCACATATGTGACAGTCTCACTCTCATTATGAAATTAGCCAGTTTCTCTCCTCCAGATCCTATGGGATCCCATGGAAAAAGGAGGAACTGACCCTGAGCGATGATATTTATTCTCCCCTTGATATTCCATCCCATTGCTGGAAGGCCCAGAACTCCAGGAATATACAAATAGTATATTGCTATTTGGGTCTGAAGAACATCTCAACAAGGCAGGTCAGACTGATCCACTTCAAATATCTTGTGGCACACATAGGAGAAGATGTTAGAAAGGAGACACACATGCAAGATGTTAGTATTCATGGAGCTGCTGTTAATAGTAATGCCTCAAGTGGTGTGCAAGGATCCTAGTCTTCAATGTGACCTTGAGGAACCTCTTCCTATTCGTCACACATATCATCAGATTGGAGACATCAACATTGCTGGCATTATTTCTACATTGTACAGGTTTTCTGATCATATTGATTTCAGTCAACATCCTTCTCAAGCACTTCAGGATGGATCTGTGTAAGTACATCACCAATTCATTGTCAGATTCTAGACCATTCTTCTAAATCACACAATGCTTGAAATGTTTTTCTCTAATGACAAATGCTCCTGAAAAGACACATCTTAAATAAGATGCCTAAGTTTACTTTATGTAAAGTGAAATTTCAGCACCCACATAAAGTTGAAAGAGAGGTCAAATTTCCAATCATAAAAAACTACATCTAAATATCTATAACCATAGAGGAATGTATGGCTTTATTTATGAGGATGTAAGATTTGGGGGGAGGGCATATTTCCCTTGATAACTTTTTCGTCTGGTATTTCTGCTACCAAAATTCAGCAATTTCCTTCGGGATATAAGCCATTCTTAAAAGTTGTGAATAAATAAAAAAGAAAACAAGTAACTCAAAGGGTGACTCATAATACCACTGGCTCTTTTAATGCCATCAGATTTCAGTGTTTCTATGTTTCTAGATATTGCACTGATACATTCCACTAAAGGTGTTATACTGAAGAATTGAAGGTCCCATAATATAATATGATTGCCTGTCCTGATATAAGCTATTATGAAAAGCTGAGGTGTCATACTGGACCTTTCTCATGTTTTCAGAAATACTGCTTCCAATTTCAAGCCACTTTTTCTCTTAAACATAACTCCAGTTCCTGTAGAGTTTTATATGAACTAATGTTACACCACACATATTCCAGGATCTTAGCTGAATAATCAAAATATGGCACTTTCCACTAAATGTTTTGTATTTAAGGATTGTAGGTGCCATGATATGAAGCAGATCTTACTTCATTTGTTTTTTACAGAATAATTTTTCAGAATTACCAGCATGTTCTGACCTTAGCGTTTACTCTAAAAGAGATCAATGAAAATCAGCAGATCCTACCCAATGTCACGCTGGGCTTCCATATTTTTAACAGTCATTTTGGTCCAAGCTGGACCTACTTCGCCTCAATGTTACTGCCTTTCACTCAGGGCAAATTCATCCCTAACTACAAGTGTGAGATCCCAAAACATTTGGCTGCAGTGATTGGGACACCAGATATCTCTCTTCATATGGCAGCTATATTGTGCATCTACAAAGTTCCTCAGGTAAGATGTGCTGAAGATATTCATTATTATATTGCCATACCTCTCCAGAAGTCTCCATGCTTCTTTCTCCAAAAAAGGGAACAAAATTCAGATTCCTAGATATTATGTTTTGCTTGATAGGATTACCGTAGCAGCATGAGTAATCATAACTCTGAACAGACAGAGGATATTGGGCATAGAAAAACATTCCCCAATGCCAGACACTGAATTAAGAGTTGGAAGGGACCTTGGAGGTCCTCAAGATCAACCCCTACTCAAACAGGAAACTCTGAACTATTCTGTAATAATGGTTGTCCAATCTCTTCTTAAAAACTTCCAGTGATGGAGCATCCACAACCTCTGAAGACAAGTTGTTCCACTGATTAATTGTTCTAAGTTGGTTCTCTCCTTGATAAATTTCCATCTACTGCTTTTTATCCTGCCTTCAGGTGCTTTGGAGAATAGATTGACCCCCCTTCTTTAATTCTTGTCAACCTCCATGTATGGTGGGAGATCTTGGTTGATATTTCCAAATAAAGACAGCTAGTTGCATAATGTTTCAGTTTATAAGCTCAAGGGCACACGGAGACGCAAATGAATGTACACATTTTCAGAGGTTCACTTACACCTTCGTATTCACATATGTTTGTCTTCCTGCAGTTGACCTATGGTTCTGCTCCAGCCATGGATAAAGAGACTCAAGCAGTTTACTTCCAGCAAATGTTTCCAGATGAAGCCCATGAACATAAGGGCCTCATGCAGCTATTGAAATATTTAAGATGGATCTGGGTTGGAATTCTTGTAGTAAAGGGTGAGAAAGCAGAGAAATTTGTCCAGGAAGTAGTCCCTATCTTTTCTGAGTATAGCATCTGCACTGAGTTCATAGAAGAGTTACCAAATTTAGATTTCTATAATGATTTTACAGATTTTTTGGATGAAGGACTACAGATATACCATGTTCTCATGAACAGCACAGCCACTGTGATAATTCTATTTGGTGACATTTCTGCTATGACAGTTCTGCGAACTTACCTCCGGTTATCAGAAGTCGAGCATATACCAAAGAAGCAAAAGATCTGGCTTATAACTGCCCAGACAGATTATACTTCAATGTCCCTTCATAACACTTGGGACATCCATTTCCTACATGGTGCTTTATCCTTTGCAGTTCACAGGAAAGATATTCAAGACTTCCAGGAATTTCTTCGCAATCTAAGTCCAAACAATGACCACCATGATCATTTTCAAAAAGATTTCTGGGAACAGGCATTCGGTTGTTTCTTCCCTAATTCAAAAGCAGAGATATCTGAGAAAACATGTACTGGACAGGAGAGAATTGAGACCCTTCCTACATCTGTGTTTGAAACACGCATCAGTGGCCAGAGTTACAATATTTACAATGCAGTCTATGCTGTGGCACATGCTTTGCAATCACTCTATTTATCCAAATCCAGGGAAACATCAATAATGAAAAAAGGAAGGAAACCGTTTCACAATCAAATGTGGTGGCAGGTAAGAAACCATCAAGTTTCAAGATCTGTCCATAAACTTTAACAAACAATAGTCTTTGGGGCAATTGACCTTAGATCTAAAATTGAGATGTAGTGTTGAATTAACCATTTGAAATACATAGAATATTTTTCTGTCCATGGAATTAGAATCAGAATAGAGCTGGAAGGAACCATGGAGGTCTTCTAGTCCAGCCCCCTGCTCAAGGAAAACTTCCTATACCATTTCAGACAAGTGACTGTCCAGTCTCTTCTTAGAAATCTCCAGTGATGAAGCACCTACAACTTCTCAAGACAAGCTTTCTACTGGTTGATTGTCCTCGCTTTTAGGAAGTTTCTCCTTAATTCCAATTTGCTTCTCTCCTTCATTAGTTTTCATCCCTGGTTTCTTGTCCTGAATTCTGGTGCTTTGGAAAATAAGAGGATCTCCTCTTTGTGGCAGCCTCTTAAATACTGGAAGACTGCTATCATGTCCTTTTCTGTAGACTAGCCAAACCCAAATCCTGCAACCGTTCCTCATATGTTTTACTTTCCAGGCTTTTAATCATATTATTTGTTCTTCTATGTATTAAGTGCGTGTCAAGCCCAAAACCTCTTGTTAACACACAAGCTAGTTTCTTTATTGTTTCACAGCTATAGACAAAACGTTGTAGAACTCAGAACTCTACTCTATGTATATACAATCTATCCTGTGAAATATAAGAGAGGGTTACGGTCATCTTCTTTCTCCCACACGTGTGGGTTGCCTTTTACTTCTCTGAAACGCATCTCCTCCATCCTGGGAATCCATCTTCTTTACTACGTTCCATCACTCTGCCATAAGTTCAGTCTTTAAGTTAATGGAAGAAGTGTTCCACACTCTCTACATGATATGCTGAAGTTGCTTTTTATTCTATTGTAGATGCTTTGTATAGAATGTTTACATTTAGCCAGTTCTTTGATGATTGAAAGTATAATCGTACTCACATTTTTACGATTTCCAGAAGAGGATCTTTCCATGCATTTATTTATTTATTTAGCATCTGGCATACAAAACGGGTGGAAACTAACCAAAGAGAGAAGCAACCTAGAACTAAAGAGAAACTTCCTGACATTTAGAACAATTAACCAGTGGAACAACCTGCCTGCAGAAGCAGTGAATGCTCCAACACTGGAAGTTTTTAAGAAGAAACTGGACAGCCATTTGTCCAAAATGGTATAGGGTTTCCTGCCTGAGCAGGGGGTTGGACTAGATGACCTCCAAGGTCCCTTCCAACTTTATCATCATCATCATCGTTGTTGTTGTTATTATTATTATTATTATTATTATTAATCAGGGAAATCTAGAATTGCTAGACACAATGCAGTCCTGACAGTCAAAATATCTAGTTCATTCTGTTCGGCTTTGCATGGTTATCCCCAGTGCACTGCAGACGACAGACTAGCTTACCCCAGCTGATACTTGGATTGTTGGCTCTTTCAAGTTCCTCTGCTGGTCTACTTCACCTCACCTTGTATTGATTTGCCTCACATCTGGCCACATCCAGTGCCGGCTTCCACACTTTGCAAACATAAATGTAGCTATGTTTTTCTCAATGCAGTGGTACCTGTTTATCTGCTTGCAATATTGCATGCTTTTGAACTGCTGGGTGAGCAGGAGCTCACCCTATCTCACCCTCATCTCACGTTTCTGGCCATGTGTGGTAGAGGAAGGACTGGTCATTATATTGTGACATCCCTTTGAAAAAAAAAGATTCAGCATACGATTCCCACCTCTTCATAGACCAACTGGGAGTCACTTGCATTTCACCACCCACATATTCACAGCAACACATGCATAATTTTAGAGCAAATGAATGGAGATGAGAACAGCCTTATATACTTCCAGGAACACAGTTCTAGGAGAAACAGAGAAGGGAATCAAGGCTGCTCTAATATCTCAGGACCTTAATAAAAAACTGTACAAAGGCAAAATATTATTTTGAGCTTACAGTTTGTGAGAGATATGTACTCCTATTTGATGAAAGAAGCATAGATTTCAAAATTGACATTTAAACCACCAAATCCAGCACCTACTTAATGCAGGATTTCAGATTCCAGCAGCTCCTGCAGATGTTGAATCTGCCTCTACTTGAATGCATCAAATAAAAGAAAGGGCATTTTTTGTTTCTATTTTTCTTTGTGTTTTCTATAACAGGTAGGTAGGTAGGTAGGTAGGTAGGTAGACAGACAGACAGACAGACAGACAGACAGATAAATAGATGGGAGAATTGTGATCATGTGACCACAGGAGTCCTGCAACAGCCTGAATTTCAAGGAAATCATAAGTACCACTCATTCTGCACCACTGCAAATGCAAATGGTAGCTGAAAGAGTGGCCATTAAAGGAGAACCACCTGTACTTAGGTGTTGCTGTGCTGCCTCATTCATAAAGATCTCCAATATACCATCAGCCACAAAGAGTAGACCTGACTGAGAAACCAAGATAGTGTAGGTCCGGACTAATTTTATTGCAAGAGCTACAGTAACAGAATCCTGCAAGTTTGAATGTCCTTACCCCTCCCTCACATTATCCTTAGATGAATGTGAAGGGAAAAAAATAGATCAAGGAAGCTACAGACCTATCAGCCTGACCTCAATACCTGGGAAGTTTCTGGAAAAGATAATCAATCAATGAATCTGTGAACACCTAGAGGCAAACAAAGTCATAATCAAAAGCCAACATGGGTTTGTCAAAAACAGATCATGCCAGACAAATCTTATTGTATTCTTTAACCAGGTGACAAAATTAGTGAACCAGAAGAATGCTGTGGATAAAATTTACTTGGAAATAATAATAATAATAATAATAATAATAATAATAATAATAATAATAATAATAATAATAATAATAATAATAATAATAATAATAATAATAATAATAATGTTGGAAGGGGACCTTGGAGGTCATCTTGTCCAACCCCCTGCTCAAGCAGGAAACTCTATACCATTTCGAACAAATGGCTGTCCAGTCTCTTCTTAAAAACTTCCAGGGTTGGAGCATTCACCACTTCTGGAGGCAGGTTGTTCCACTGGTTAATTGTTCTAACTGTCAGGAAGTTTCTCCTTAGTTCTAAATTGCTTCTCTCCTTGATTAGTTTCCATCCGTTGCTTCTTGTCCTGCCTTCAGGCACTTTGGAAATAGCTTGACTCCCTCTTCTCTGGGGCAGCCCCTGAGATATTGGAAGACTGCTATCATGTCCCCCCTCGTCCTTCTCTTCATTAGACTAGACATATCCAATTCCAGCAGCCGTTCCTTAAATACTTTAGCCTCCAGTCCCCTAATCATCTTTGTTGCTCTTCTCTGTACTCTTTCTAGAGTCTCAACATCTTTTTTACATCGTGGTGACCAAAACTGGATGCATTATTCCAAGTGTGGCCTTACCAAGGCATTTTAAAGTGGTATTAACACTTCACGTGATCTTGATTCTGTCCCTCTGTTAATGCAGCCTAGCATTAAAGTAGACCGCAATCTACTACTTGATAAGATAGAAAACTGTGGGTAAGAAAGCATCACCACCAGATGTATTCGTAACTTGCTGACCAACCACACTCAACATATAGTCCTCAATAGAACTGCAACTTTCCTGGAGGGGAGTGTGTAGTGGTGTACCTCAAGGCTCTGTTTTAGGCCTAGCACTTTTCAACATTTTTTTTATTTTATTTTATTTTTCCTTTTTTACTTTACAACAAACAAAATACATTTTTTTCTTAACAGCACTGTATTATATGTCTCTTATATTTATTTACATTTATTTACATTAATTTTCATACATTTTTATTTCTCTGTTCTAACCAAACATAGCATTTATTCTATATCTCATAAAATTCTAATGCTTCCTTGTCTTTTATTTCTAGAGTAAGCTTGTACATCTCAGCACATTTTAGTATCTTATTAATAATCATCTCCTTTGTTGGTATACTTTCACATTTCCAACACTGCGCATACACAATGCGAGCTGCTGTTATTATGGGTAGAATGATGTATTGGAGTTGTTTTTTTTATCTTTGGATTGATTATACCTAATAGAAATAGTTCGGGTTTAAGTTCAATTTGTTTATTTGTTATCTCCTGTATCCATCTCCTTATCTGTTCCCAATAAATATTTGCTTTGGGGCATTGCCACCACATATGGTAGAATGTTCCCTCCTTGTTTGTGCACTTTTGCACAAAATATGAACAATCTGGGTTCATATTTTCATACATCTTAGCCAATCTCGCCGGTGTTAAGTGCCATCTATAAAACATTTTATATTGATTTTCCTTATATGCAGTTGACAATGTTCATTTACAATTTTTGTTCCATACTCTTTCCCATTCTTCCAATTCTATATTTCGGCCCACTTTTCGTGCCCACACTATCATTGGACCTTTTGCTATTTCTTCTTCCAATTCTACCTCTAGTAAATATTTATAAGTTTTTGTTAAAAAATTTCCTTCCTTGCCTGTCAATATTTTATCCAATTGCTGTGGTACTCGACTTATTCCATATTCTTCCATATCTTTACTATATTTTGACTGTATCTGTAGGTATGGCCACCAATCTATAATTATTCTCTGTTCTTTTAATTCTTCCCTTGATTTGAGATTTCCTTGGTTATCTAATAATTCTTTATATCTTGTCATCTTTTTTGTGTCCAATGTATTTGGGTGAATCGTTGCCTCCATTGGTGAGGCCCAATTTGGTATTTTCATATAGTGTCTCTTTTTGACCTTTTCCCACATCCAAATCAGCGCATCTCTTATCTGGTGCCGGTAGAAATATGTATGTGTCTTCTTGTATTTTCCCCATAAGAAAGCATGCCAACCGACCTGCAAATCATGTCCTTCAATCATCAAAACCCTTTTATTATCCATCCAATCCCTAATCCAAAGTAACCCAGCTGCTTGGTAATACGTTTTCCATTTTGGGAGCCCAAGGCCACCTCTACTTCTACTATCTTGTAACATTTTGATATTTATTTGTGCTTTTTTTACCCAACCAAATAAATTTGTTAATCATTTTGTCTAATTCTTCGAAAAAAAATTCTCTAATTTTATTGGGACTGTCTGAAATAAATATAATAATTTTGGTAATATATTCATTTTAATCACAGAGATCCTTCCTCATAATGATAATTGTAATTTTTCCCAAACCTCTAAATCTCTTTTAAATTTTAAATTTTTTTGTAATTGTCCTCTTTTATTAGGTAACATCTTATAGTAAGCCAAATTCCTAAGTATTTGATCTTTTTTACAATTTGCAGTCCCAAATCTTCTTCTAATTTCCTTTGCTGTTTTTCCGTTAAATTTTTTACTAACATTTTAGTCTTTTCTCTATTAATTTTTAATCCTGCCACTGTTCCATATTTTTCTATTTTGTTCATTAGAATATTTCCTCTTTCTAGTGGTTCCTCTATTTAAAAAAACCAAATCATCCACAAATGCCTGCGTCTTATATTCTTCTGTCTTGACCTGTAATCCTTTTATCTCTTTAATAATTCTAATTTTTGTTAGTAGCACTTCTAAAGTCAAGATAAAAAGTAGAGGTGACATTGGACATCCCTGCCTTACTCCTTTATTTATTTCAAAGTTCTCTGTATTATCCCCATTAATTATCACTCTAGCCTTTTTTATCTTATAAATTGCCTTTATCATTTTCTCGAACTTCCCTCCAAATCTCATATCCTCAATCTGTTGGAACATAAACTGCCAATTAAGATTGTCAAATGCTTTCTGGGCATCTAAGAATATTAGTGTCATCTGTTTTTCCGGGTGTGCTTCATAACATTCTAAGACATTTAACACTGTTCTCGTGTTATTCCTAATTTGTCTTGTGGGTAAAAAACCTTTTTGATCTGGATGTATTATATCATTTAATATTAATTTCAATCTTTCCACAATTATGGTGGTAAAAATTTTGTAATCCGTATTCAACAACGAGATTGGCCTATATTTTTTTATCTCTTTGGGGTCTGTACCTTCTTTTGGGATAAGGGATATATTAGCTTCTGTCCAGGAGTCTGGTAATTTGGTTTTCTCCAACACATCATTGTACATTTCTAATAATATCGTCTCGAAATCCTCATAAAGAGTCTTATACACCTCCTCTGGAACTCCATCTGGCCCCGAGGGTTTTATTAATTCCATAGCTGTTATTTCCTTGTTCAATATTTCTCTCTGTCCTTCTTTTGATTCTGGCAAACCATTAACCTTTAAGTATTGTTTTATATTCTCCACATCTATTTCTTTTTTTTTGTATAGTATAGTAACTCGAAATAATTCTGAATTATTTCTTTCTTTTTATCCATTTTATATTGCAACTCTCTGTTTTTGTCTTGTAATCCCTGAATGAATCTTTTTTCCTTCTCTTTTTTTAATTTGTAAGCGAGCCACCTCCCCAGCTTGTTTGCATGTTCGAAAAAATTTTGTTGTGCTATTTTCAATTCTCATGCATTTCCTCTTGGTCTATCATGTTTAGTTTATGTTTAGCCAAAACCATTTCCGCTTTAATCATTTCATCTGGGGGCTCCCTTTGTAATTTGGATTCTAATTTTTTAATCTCCTCCTGAAGTATGTTTTGCATTTGCCTTTTCACCTTATTCTTTTTTGCTCGGTAAGCTATCGCTATACCTCTCAAATATGCTTTAGCAATGTCCCAAATAATTTGTAATGATGTTTGTTGTTTTGTGTTTTCTTGAAAAAATAATTCCATTTCTTTTCTAATCCTTACAATAAATTCTTTTTCCTTTAAGATGTGGGAGTTCAATGTCCACTTTCTCCTTACTTTTTTCTGCCCTTTCCAAACTATTTTCAGGGGGTTATGGTCGGCCCATGTATTTGACATTATTTCTATTATTTCTATATCTTGTCCTACCTCTTCATTCATCCATGCCATATCTAACCGAGACCAAGATTTATGCGGATTCGAAAAAAAAGTATATTCCTTTTTTGGGAGGGTACCATTTCCTCCATTGATCAGATAAATTAAATTCATGTGCCATCTCAAAAAATGTCCTTGGTAATATTTTCCATTTTTTTTATTTTTCATGTTGCTAATATAGTCTTTTTTTACATTCACTACCGCATTATAATCTCCTACTATACAAACATTTCCCTGTCCAACGTCTATAAGGTTTTCATGTAATTTATTATAGAATTCTTTTTGATTCTCATTTGGTGCATAAATTGTTACCAACAGCCATGGTTTCTGCTCAATTTGTAATTCTATTATCAGTACTCTTCCATCTGTGTCTTGATATTTCAGTTTAGCTTTAATTTCTTTCCTAATATAAACCGCTATTCCCCTCTGTTTTTGTTCCGCTAGTGCTGTATATAATACTCCTAATTTCAGAAATTCCATATTTAATATTACACTCTGTTTCTCCGTCCCTAGCATTCCTTCTAATGTTCTCTGACCTGGTGGGGATGAAGGTGTCAGTGCTAAACTTGATATTGTTTTCTTTCCTGTCCTCAATGTTGTCATAGTGATATCCTATTTCTCAAATACTTTCTATTCTTAATATCCCTTTGTTTAGCCAACAACCTATTTAACTTTACTCTTTTACTCTAAACTTCTGATTCTTCGTTTTTCTTTCTCTCCTCTTCTAGATCTACATCTACTTCCACTATTCCCCCAGACCTCTCTTCACCTTCTCCAACCCTCTTCACTTTCTTTCCTACTTCTTACTTGTCACAAAGTCTTTCTAAGACTCCAGATTTATACTGTCAACCGTCAGGCTTAAGATACAGAAGGATCTTGACAGATTTGAACACTGGATGTTATCTAACAAAATGAAATTCAACAGTGGAAAAAGTAATGCACAAGTACATGTGGTACCTCATTCAATAGTAGTAACTGTGAGACGGATCTTGGAGATATAGTGGAAAATATTTAAATATGAGTCAGCAGTTGCCAAGAAAGTCAACACAGTTCCAGGCTGCATTAACAGAGGGAAAGAATCAAGATCACATGATGTGTTATTACCACTTTATAATATCTTGGTTAGGCCACACTTGGAATACAGCATCCAGTTTTGGTCACCATGATGTTAAAAAAGATGTTGAGACTCTAGAAAGAGTGCAGAGAAGAGCAAGAAAGGTGATCAAGGAACTGGAGCTTAAGACATATAAAGAATGGTTGCTGGAATTGGTTATGTCTAGTTTAATGAAAATAAGGACTAGGGGAGACCAGATATCAGTGTTCCAATATCTCAAGGGTAGCCACAAAGAAGAGGAAGAATTGGGCTTGTTTGAAATGTTTTCTCGAGTTATTTATTGTGGTCCAGTCAGTGGTGCAATTCAAATTTTTGAACAACTAGTTCTCTGTGTGGATGCAGCTTCCGGAAGTTCATTCTGGGCCTGAGCAACAAAAAATTAGCTACCGGTTCTGCCAAAGTGGTGTGAATTGGCTGAATACCACCACTGGGTCAAGCCTCTAAGTCCTTTTGTTTGATTGACTCCCCTTTCTGTCCTTCAAGACCATTCCTATGATCTGTACAGATACAGAGATTTCCCCATTCACAACACATTAGCTAGGGGAGAAGGAGCCTGACTGCTTTTGTCTCTTGCTAGCTGGCTAGGAGTGGTCATTTCACTTATTATAGCCCACTTCTGTATGAAAGCCATGATTGAAGATATATGACACCTCCAAACAAATTGATCCTGAACTCGTCCTGACTTAGCAAAACTTCATATGCCTTATAACATTTTTCTCTCTCTTTTGAACATGGATAGAAATCTAACATTAAAATACAGTATAAAAACCCCTTAATTAAAAAACCAATCATTCAAGACATACATACAAACATACATGCACTGGCTGGGGCCAGATGTTAACTGCCCCAGGCCTGCCGGCAAAGATATGTCTTCAGTAATTTGCGAAAGATGGAGAGGGTGGGGGCAATACGGATCTCCGGGGGGAGTTGATTCCAGAGGGCCGGGGCCGCAACAGAGAAGGCTCTTCCCCTAGGCCCTGCCAGGTGACACTGTCTGGCTGACAGGACCCGGAGAAGGCCGACTCTGTGGGCCCTAACCGGTCACTGGGTTTCATGGGGCAGCAGACGGTCCCGTAAGTAACCTGGTCCGATGCCATGTAGGGCTTTATAGGTCATAACCAACACTTTGAATTGCGTTCGGAGACCAATTGGCAGCCAATGCAGCTCATGGAGTGATGTTGAAATGTGGGCATTTCTAGGCAGGCCCAGTACTGCTCGCATGGCTGCATTTTGCATTACCTGAAGTCTCCGAGCATTTTTCAAAGGTAGCCCCATATAGAGAGCATTGCAGTAGTCGAACCTTGAGGTGATAAGGGCATGAGTGACTGTGAGAAGAGACTCCCGGTCCAAATAGGGCCGCAGCTGGTGCACCAGGCGAACCTGGGCAAATGTCCTCCTCGCCACAGCCGAAAGATGATGTTCCAGATTTAGCTGTGGATCGAGGAGGACACCCAAGTTGCGGACCCTCTCTGAGGGGGTCAGAAACTCCCCCCCCCCAGGGTAATGGACAGACAGATTGCATTGTCTTTGGGAGGCAAAACCCACAGCCACTCCGTCTTGTCGGGGTTGAGTTTGAGCTTGTTAGCACCCATCCAAACCCTAACAGCCTCCAGACACCAGCACATCACCTCCGCTGCTTCACTGAAATGACACGGGGTGGAGATGTAAAGCTGAGTATCATCAGCATACTGATGATAACTCACCCCATGTTGTCGGATGATCTCACCCAGCGGTTTCATGTAAATATTAAACAGCAAAGGGGAGAGGACCGATCCCTGAGAGACCCCACAAGGGAGGAACCTAGGGGTCGACCTCTGACCCCCTGCCAACACCGACTGCGACCGACCAGTGAGGTAGGAGGTGAACCACTGCAAAACAGTGCCCTCAACTCCCAACCCCTCCAGCCGGCGCAGAAGGATACCATGGTCAATGGTATCGAAAGCCACTGAGAGGTCAAGTAGCACCAGGATAGTGGAATGTCCTCTATCCCGGGCCCGCCAGAGATCATCCGTCAGTGCGACCAAAGCAGTTTCCGTGGAGTAGCCAGGCCTGAATCCTGACTGCTGAGGGCCCAGATAATCGGCCTCATCCAAGAACCGTTAGAGCTGGAATGACACCACCTTCTCAACAACCTTCCCTATAAGGGAAGATTGGAGACAGGACGATAGTTGTTTAATACAGCTGGGTCCAGGGAAGGCTTCTTGAGGAGGGGGCACACAATTGCCTCCTTGCAGGGAGCCGGGAAGGACCCCTCCCTCAAAGAGGCATTGACAATCTCCTGAACCAAGCCCCGCAACACCTCCCTGCTGGCCGAAACCAGCCAGGAGGGGCACCTTATATATATAGCCTTATATATGTTATTTCTCATATATTTATTAAGACATCATCTGTTTAAGAGGCTTTAGCAATTAAACTGTTAAAATTCTTCTTCTTTTTCTTCTTTTTTTGCAATTCCATGTGAATTTTATTTCGGTAATCTGATATTTTACCTCTACCTCTATATCGGAATGATTGTAATGTTACTTGTTTGATTCTGGCCTATAGCTAAAATGAAAGTTTTTATATTTTATTTATTTATACATCCATATCTATGTTTTGAATATATAAATTATTTCTCCTTCCCTCTCTCCTTATCTCTATTTGTCCCTCTCTGTCTGTCCCTGTATTTCAGGTTCATTCTTTTCTGAGAAGTGTCACATTCAACAACAGTGTGGATGAGAAGATCTCCTTTGATGAAAATGGAAAATTCATTGGTGGATATGATATTATCAACTGGGTCACATTCCCAAACCAATCCTTCACTAGGGTCCAAGTTGGAATGGTAGATCCCACGGTTCCAACAGACAAATTCTTCAATATTGCTATAGATTCCATCACTTGGCCAGGAGATTTTAATCAGGTTAGCTGTCTGATTCTACCTTGGTCTGCCTTCATATATATAGTGTAAAATTTTCTTTATGGATGAAAGTCTTAGAGCCTCCTCTCTGAAATAGCCTAAATATCAATGTTCTAAGGTAGGAAAAATATCTATATGAATGTTTACTTTTCTAATAGTTGGTATATAGGACATTGTACTGATTGCTTTGGCCCTCTCTTACTCAAAATTAAGAATTTGAGAAAACCCTCTTTAACCAGCACAAAAATTTTGTTTGGGAACTGGGGTTGATGGATATAGAAAGACATTGATACCAATAATTGTATATATTTAATAATTATTATTTCAAACCAGTTAGATCTCAAAATGATGCAATAACATTACTTCTGCTTATCAATCCATTTTTATGCAGTTCATTCCATAGTAAGAATGTCTCTTCTTTTTCTTCCATAACTTAAAATACTCGTTTTTGTTCATTGATAGGAATTACCTTTATCTCAGTGTAATGATCCTTGTGAGACAGGATACAGCAAGGAAAAGATAGAAGGGGAGTCTTTTTGCTGCTATGCTTGCCGTCGGTGTCCTGAGGGGAAAATATCAAAAATGAAGGGTAAGAATTTTCCACATAAAATGGGACTAAGCCATGAGGGTACAACACTGTCTATACTCCACTATATCAATTCCACTGTGTTCTTTTTCAGATGTAGATGACTGTTCTCCATGTCCAGAAGATCAATATCCAAATGCTCAGAAAAATATGTGCATTCCAAAGAGGATCACCTTTTTGTCCTATGAAGAACCCTTGGGGATCAGTCTGACCGTTCTTTCTCTTTGCTTTTCTTTAATGACAACTTTGGTAATCACAATCTTCATGAAAAACAAAGACACTCCCATTGTCAAAGCCAACAACCGGAATCTCACCTACATCCTCCTAGTTTCTCTCCTCTTCTCTTTCCTTTGCGTGTTTCTTTTTATTGGGAGACCCAACACGATTGTGTGTCTTCTTCGACAACCAGCTTTTGGCCTCATCTTTTCTGTGGCAGTTTCTTGTATCTTGGCCAAAACCTTTGTTGTGGTTCTAGCATTCATGGCCACCAAACCTGGTTCCAGATTGAGGAAATGGGTGGGGGGAAGAATGGTCAGTTTTATTCTTCTATCCTGTTCCCTTGTTCAAATGTGTGTTTGTGTTGTGTGGCTGATAATGTCCCCACCATACCCAGATTTTGATGCACACTCAATGTCTGAAGAACTCATCATGGAATGCAATGAAGACACAGTCATGTTCTACTGTGTTTTGGGCTTCATGGGTTTTCTTGCTCTGGTAAGCTTCTCTGCTGCTTTTCTAGCTAGGAAGTTACCTGATAGTTTCAATGAAGCCAAATTCATCACCTTCAGCATGTTGGTCTTCTGCAATGTTTGGCTATGCTTTATTCCAACCTATCTAAGCACAAGGGGAAAATATACCTTGGCTGTGGAGATCTTCTCCATGATCTCCTCCAGTGCTGGCTTATTGGTGTGCATCTTCCTTCCCAAGTGTTTTATCATTGTGATGAGACCCGAATTGAATGATAAGCATCAACTCATGAAAAGACAGTTTTAACAAACCTGTCCATTTTCCTGATATCCTTTATATGTAGATGTTGGAGATCTTCCCCACTGGCATATTTAAGCCAGCAATTGCAGTAAGATTGTCCTTCTATATCAGGGCTTTTCAACCGGTGGTACGCGTACTATTGGTGGTACACAACCACCTGGCTGGTGGTATGCGGCATTGCCTAACCCTATCAAACATGCCCTGCAGTAGGGTGCACGAAGAGCACAGACACAGAGCAAGGCCCTGCCCTCCCCAGGGACTCATTGTGCAGCAACCAGATTGACTTCTTCTCATGCATGCAGGTCAGCGGGATCCGTATCACCCTTCCCCTCCCTCTTCTTACTTCACAACAAGTGTTAACCTGATAGGGGACAGAGCTATCCACTCCCTTGGAAGGAAGGGGTTTGAGACTGCAGGATTTGAGACCGCTCGCTTCGCGGCCCTGAGCGCCAACATCACAACTGCCCCTCCTTGTTTTCCCCCTTCTCTGTCTCTCTCTGTTGCAGCCTCACTCTCTCCCATCTTCTTTTCCTCCCCCCCCCGTGAGCTTGTGATATCCCTCACAGGATTACATTGCCTCCCGGAGGACTCTTCCCATGGCAGCAGTTGGGAATCGAGGCCCATATTTGTTTTGCTGACACGCAGCAGGCGAAGCCAACTGAACGCTGGTGTGGAGGGCGAAATGCACCCTGCCTGACTCCCTCCCCCTAGTTTTGCAGCATTTAACCCTTCCCCATTTCCTCAATGCCTGCCCATCTGCCCACCCACCAGTTTCTCCTGCCATTTCCTGTATTGCAGGCTTAACGTCTGAAACAGCCAGGCTCTTGGCTGACTGATCACCTTTCTTTCCCCCCCCTCATCTTTTCAGGAGATGCGTCTTTGCAGCAGGCTTCCCCTTCCGTTAGTTATCGGAGGTTTGAAAGGCAAGCTGCTCCCAGAGCATAAAAGTAGAGGGTCCAAACGGCGAGAGTGATGCAGCTCTCCGACTCTCTGCTTCAGGCTGAAACAGTCTCAAAGGTGGGGACCGGAGATTACTTCACCCGAAGGAAGGATGACATGGTGGTGATGGGGGTTTGTCTCCCTTCCTTTGGAGGAGGGAGAAAAGCATCACTCTCTTCCTTCGGGCAGGTGCAAATGTAACTTAAGAATGGTAGCAATGCAGCCAGAAATGGGCATCTTTCGACAGCGCTGGGGAGAGCTGTGGGAAGAATGATGTACATGGAGAGGATTGGAGAACCTGGCTTGAAGCCTGGGCCCCGTAGGGGAAAAATGACTGGGAGAAGTAGCCGGTTCGTAACGTACGTGCCTGAAAATGGGAGGTGAATGGGCAACATCCCCGCCCTGCCTGTGCATCCCCACATGGACAGGCAGGGCCGTGATGTGTTGCTGCCTGCCAAAACCAGGCTGGAGTCTGGGCAGCATAGCTCAGGACAATGGAAGGACGGAAGGAAGGAAGGAAGGAATGAAGGAAGGAAGGAAGGAAGGAAGGAAGGGAGGGAGGGAGGGAGGGAGGGAGAGAGGGAGAGAGGGAGAGAGGGAGAGAGGGAGAGAGGGAGAGAGGGAGAGAGGGAGAGAGGGAGAGAGGGAGGGAAGAAGGAAGGAGGGAGGGAGGGAGGGAAGGGAAGGGAAGGGAAGGGAAGGAAGGAAGGAAGGAAGGAAGGAAGGAAGGAAGGAAGGAAGGAAGGAAGGAAGGAAGGAAGGAAGGAAGGAAGGGACAATGGGAGCTGCAGCACTGCAACCTTCCAGTCCCATAAGCATCCCTGCACCATTCAGCTGTGGTCCAGGCCTCGCATTCATCAGCTGTTTGGCAGCCTGACAGAGCCTTTCAGCTTCAGGCTGTGCCATCAGCCCTTGGCTCCCTGCCGCAGCCTCGCACCCATCAGCAGTTTGGCAGCTAAGAGTAGGAGCCACTCAGCTGTTGGTCGGGACGCCCATGGAGCCAACACCCATGCTGCCAGGTAGAACGGCGCTGGCCGCTGGTCTCCTTTGCCATCCTGCACATTGCCCTCTACCCCTCCCCCACCCATTCATGTTGAGCCAGCAGGGGCTTGACAGGGAGAGAGGGAGGGAAGGAGGAAGGGACTCTTCCTCCTCTCCTAAGGTTCAAAGCATGATCAGCTTCCCAAAGGTGCCACAATCCTCATGAAAGCGGGGGGAGAAGCAAAGGGGGTGAGAAAGCTCGTGGTGGGCTTGAAGGAGCACCTGTCAGTGTCAGAGATGAGAAACTCCCCCACAAACCCAGGGAAAGGGGTGGAGAAAAGGAGCCCCCTTCGGGAGAAAACCGCCACCTTCTTCTCCTCGGCTTTGGACTCTCCTGTTTCTCGGTAGCCGGGCTCCCAAGCCTCTACTGGCTGGAACTCCACGTTTGCTTTCTTTTTTACTTCTCAGCTTCATATGTTTCTGCTGTACCTCCTCGGCACTCCCACTCCTTGGAACGGGGCAAGCAGAAGAAAGCTTGGCTAGGCTAGGCAAAGAAAAGCCACGGAGCCATGAGCTAAGATCGCAGGCAGGCCGGGGAAGGGGGTGAAGAAGAGGAAGGGGATTGGGAGAGAGGAAATGCCAAGCTTGTCCTTGCTTCTCCTAAGGACCTCCTGCGCCACCTCGCAGGAACACCTGGTTTCAGATTTACGCCACAAAAGTTTTTCTCGTGCAGAGGAGAGAGGAAAAACAATTGTGGAACACTCGGGATCCCTTGCAAGGCACCATGTACCTTGATGCTTATTTCCTAATGCCTTCCCCCCGTATTTTCTGCTCCACCCCGAATTTGCCTCCCTTCCACTCTCGTTACACAGCCATCTGTGGTCTTAATACAGCCCTCAGTCTGTCTCATTTTCAACACCCCCTAAAATTCTTCATTCAGAGTCGACGGTCCGACATAACTTCCCTCCTCGGATGGGAAAGAAAGAATCTCTCCCGTCCATGTCCCTTCCCCCTCCTTCAAGTGAAAACACAAGGTTGCAGACAACTAAGTCAGCTGGTGCAGGAAGCCCTGGAATGGCCAGTCCGAGGCACCTGGTTGCAGTCCTAGAAGGTGGTGGCAAGAGAAAGAAGTTGTTCAAACTTCAAGCTAGCTACTGGACACCTATTCACACTTTTTTTTCCTTTTTTTATTTTGAGTACCTCTCTGCCAACCTGCCCCATATGTAAAAGAAAAAATATTCCGCCCAAGCATAACTTTTAAGGATTTTAAGGATCTTTGAGAGGAAGAGATGGAGAGAGAAATAGAGAGAGGGAGAGAAAGAGGGAAAGAGAAATAGAGAGAGGGAGAGAGAAAGAGAGAGGGAGAGAGAGGGAGAGAGACCGAGAAGGAGAGAGAGAAAGAGAAAGAGGGAGAGAGAAAGAGAGGGAGAGAGAAAAAAAGAGAGAGAGAGAGAAAGGGAGACAGGGAGAAAGAGAGAGAGAGAGAGAGAAAGAGAAGGAGGGAGAGGGAGAGAGAAAGAAAGGGAGACAGAGGGAGAGAAAGAGAGGGAGAGAGAAAGAGAGACAGGGAGGGATAAAGAAAGGGAGAGAGGAAAAGAGAAAGGGAGAGAGAAAGAAAGAGGGAGAGAGATTAAATTAGTAACATGGTTGTTCAGTGAATCTGGTTTCCCCACTAACTTTGCTTGTCACAAGGTTCCAAAAGGTGATCACATGACCCTGGAACAATGTGACCATCATAAATAAGAATCGGTTGCCAAGCACCCAAATGTAAATCACATGCCCCTGGGGATGCTGCAATGGTCATAAGTCACTTTTTTCAGTGTCGCTGTAACTTTGAACAGTCATTAAGCAAACTGTTGTAAGTTGAGGACTACCTGTACTTTATCACTTTTTTCCATTATTTTTTTTTGTCATCAAGCTTTTGACACCTTGCTGGGTGACTGGTGGTATTCGAATGTTTCCATATTCTAAAGGTGGTACAATCGGTGAAAAGGTTGAAAAGCCCTGTTCTACATTGCTGTGTCCCCTGAAATTTATATAGCTCAGAACTTTTCTTCCTTCTAGAAAGGGGACTATAAAAGCATACAGATAGACAAATATCCCAAAGGTGCTTTTTCAGGAGACAACTGGACTTTCCATACCCATTTGCACTGGATGACAGAGAATCTCCATAGAAATATATAATGTACAAAATATATAATGTACACATTTCATTGTGTGATAGCTCTGACTAAATATATAGATTAAATATGAATTGTCAATTTATATTGAATGGTCATCTTAATTCATATACACACTACAGTGTGAAAAAGAAGTGGACTTAAATACAAATGACCTTTTCATTTAAAAAGGTAGGGCTTATGAACTGTTTTTGAAGCATGCAAACATTGTCAGTTTTCTAGATCACATAATGGGCTAAATTCAAAAGATCTTTCAGCTGGATATATATGGCTTCTCCTCAGTAGCAAAGGCCAATGAAATCTCTGGCACAAAAATAATCCAAATAAATTCCATCAAAAGTCCATTACATGCTAGTATCCAATTTAAATAATTTCTAGGAAATTCAATGAAGTATGATGACTGTGTAGAACAGCACATTCAGAGAGAGACACAGTGCAGGAAGCAAATTGTTACATTGTAGCGAGGCCCGACTCTGGATAATGGTCATATTCTAGATATGATTTTCTTTTCAGAGCAGCAGTCATCTGCTGGGGGAATCTGTCATTATTCCCTCTCATGGCTAGACCACATCCTGGTGGCTGTGAGAATTTCCAATGCTCACCCCTTCTGCAGCAAGGTAGGACTTATATGAATATAAGCAACTGATGGATCTACATGGGTTTCAGAAAGAGCTGGGAGATATCTTGGGGATTCTGCTGTATGGCCCTGTGGAAGTTTTTGAAACAAATGGACAATCCCCTGTGGAGGTTTTTTTTACAAATAAAATCAGAAAGCAGACAAGACCCTGGACAAGATCATGCCTATATAACCTCTGGTCCATCAGTCCTGAAACTCCCCTTGGTGTACATAGGAGGTGAGGATGCTTTAAAAAGGCCCAAAAGATGGTGCAGGGCCACTGAAGGAAAACTAAGAATGATGTGACATGGTTGCACTGGGTGAGATTATCCAAAGCCTTTGGAATGAGATATCATCAGCTTCTATTTTTAATGATACATGCCTTAAGAATATGTGTAATTCCAGTATGCACAGGAAAATTTCTTTCTAAAAGAAGAAATATCATGGTTTCAACCAATGCTTTTTTTTTTTGTCATAAAACTCAGTGGAATAGAGTTCCGGCACCTTTTTTTGACAGATTTTCCAAGTTTTAAAAGTAACTTTTGAAAATTTGATGTTTGGTCCACATGAACTTGAATCGCCCTGTCAAACATATCAAGTCAGCAGCAAAGTGATGAGTGGGGACATGACAGCAGTGTTCCAATATTTAAGAGGATGCCACAAAGAAGAGAGAGTCAAGCTACTCTCCAAAGCACCTGAAAGCAAGACAAGAAGCAATGGATGGAAACTAACCAAAGAGAGAAGCAGCCTAGACCTAAGGAGAAACTTCCTGACCGTTAGAACAATTAATTAGTGGAACAACTTGCCTCAGGAAGCTGTGAATGTTCCAAGTCTTTGAGAAGAGACTGGACAGCCATTTGTCTGAAATGGTATAGGGTTTCCTGCCTTAGCAGGGGATTGGATTAGATGACCTCCAAGGTCCCTTCCAATATTATTATTATTATTATTATTATTATTATTAAAATCATTAAAACGGTGCTTGTGTGTCAATTCCAATGCATGTGTACTTTGTCCAGCTGGGTCATTGCTCAGCTTGTGATTGGTCATTTGGTCACGCACTGAGTGCTTATGTTTTATTACACAACTGACGTGTGTGGGTGTGTGTAGAACAGAATTGACTACGTGCAAAAGGTAAATAAAATATTAACAAGATGTGAATTCCCACCTTTTTTGTTACAAAAAAACACTGGTTTCAACTAATGAAAATACTAATTTTAATACAAAGATTGGATTCAACATTGGGCATCTGACTGAACTGACAATGACAGGGCTTAATCATCATATTGCAATCACCTCCAATAATATTATGTATCTTAGTTATAAGTGACCCCTTAGCTGATTCAGAAACAGTTTTATATCAAATTGTCATCTTACTCTCACACAGCACCTTTATCAAGAGTTTCTTAGGACAAATGTGAACATGTGCTGAACATGCCTGTGTCAATTGTGCATGGGCAGAATACATGCATGCACAGCATGTCTCTGACATTTCTGTACCCATTCTTTGGATGTTCATGTCAAAAAATGCCTTGAATGGTACCCTTTTAGATTAGTTACCGAGCCATTTTAAAAATGTCTAGGAATAGAATAGAATAGAATAGAATAGAATAGAATAGAATAGAATAGAATAGAATAGAATAGAATAGAATAGAATAGAATAGAATAGAATAGAATAGAATAGAATAGAATAGAATTTAGGAATAGAATACAGTAGAAATTAGGAATAGAATAGAATAGAATAAAATAGAAATTAGGAATAGAATAGCATAGAAATTAGAATAGAATAGAATAGAATAGAATTTATGTATATATTAATGTCTATATTTACATTTGTGTTTTCATTTATGAATAGAATAGAATAGAATAGAATAGAATAGAATAGAATAGAATAGAATAGAATAGAATAGAATAGAATAGAATAGAATAGAATAGAATAGAATAGAATAGAATAGAGTAGAATAGAATAGAGTAGAATTTAGGAATAGAATTTAGGAATAGAATTTAGGAATAGAATAGAATAGAATAGAATAGAATAGAATAGAATAGAATAGAATAGAATAGAATAGAATAGAATAGAATAGAATAGAATAGAATAGAATAGAATAGAATTTAGGAATAGGATAGAATTTAGGAATAGAATAGAATAGAATAGCAACAGTGAAAATGAATATCTTACCAAAAATACTCTTTTTATTTCAAATGATACTGTAAGGCTGGGAAAAGCCTTTTTTGATGAAATTTATCTGGTAAGGGGGAAAAAGCTGTGGTATTGGAAGAATAAAATACATAGATACTTTGAAAACTATTTTATAAGAAATGCACTTCTTTCAGAATGGGAAAGAATAAAAGAAAAAAAATACATTAAGATACCCGAATGGCTTTCAACAAGGGAAGCTTTTGCTTATCCAAATTTAATTTACGTGATAAAGTTGTGACTTATAAAAATATTTTGGATAATGAAGGAAAATTGAAAGACAGATAAGAATTACAAGAACAAGTTATTGATTTAGCACAGGGTTTCTCAACCTTGGCAACTTTAAGACTTGTGGACTTCAACTCCCAGAATTCCTCAACCAGCAAAGCTGGCTGAGGAATTCTGGGAGTTGAAGTCCACAAGTCTTAAAGTTGCCAAGGTTGAGAACCCCTGAGCATGATGGCCATATCTGCAAATTCAAAACGAGATATGAAAAAGATGTTAAAACAACTGGATTTTATAAAGAACAGACAGACTTTGATAAGATACTGTTAAAAACAGATGAAAAGTTGATTAAGAAACTCTATAGATTTCTGTTAAATTTAAAGATGGAGAGAGAACAAGTAAAAGAAATAATGATAAAATGGGCGAAGAATTTTGGATATAATATAGAATTAGAAGATTGGCAAAAGTTATGGGAAAGAAATGTTAAATTAACTAAAATAGTGCCATATAAGGAAAATCTATATAAAATGTTTTACAGATGGCATATGACACCAGTGAGATTAGCAAACATGTTTAAAAGTACTTCAAACAATTGTTGGAAATGTGAACAGAGACCAGGTACTTATTATTGAGTTTGGTGGACATGCCCTAAAGCAAAAAGATTTTGGGTTAAAATACATTTATGGTTGGAGAAAATGACTAAAAAACAAATAGACTTTAAGTCAGAATTATTTTTGTTAGGAATAATAGGAGCTAATTATGAGAAAGATTGTAGATATCTAAAACTACACCTATTAACGGCAGCAAGAATGGTATTTGCCCAACATTGGAAAAAATGAAAACTTACCAACTGAAGAAGTACTAATTAAGAAAATTCTAGAGTGTGCAGAAATGGATAGATTGCCTCTAAAGATAAAGGAGAAAGAAGACTCAATGTACTTTAGAACATGGGAAATTTCTTATCAATGGCTAGAAAAATGAGTCAGAGAGAAAGGAATGTGATATGTAATTCTGAATTTATATTAGTAAGAAGAAGGCTATTGAGGGATGAATTAACATATTGTTTATGATAATTAACTATTTCTATTATTGTAGTTAAATACATGTACCCAGACATTATGCTGTTTGCCAAATAATGAAAATGTTATTTGGAAAACGCCCAACCCCAACCCTAAACCTAACCCTAACCGAAACCCCAACCCTAATCCCGACTCTATCTTAACCCTAACCCCATAAAAACTAATAAAATCTACACACACAAAAAAAGAATGACAAACCTAGGACAAGTCTGAACATATGCTGAACATGCCTGGCACAATCTTGTTCGGACAGAATTCATGCATGCACAGCATCACATCTCTCACATATCTGTATCCATTCTCTAGATCAGCGGTTCTCAACCTGTGGGTCGTGACCCCATTTGGGGTCGAACGACCATTTCACGGGGGTCACCAAACAATGCAGTCCACCATTATTTTCCCTTTTCCTTAGCTGTGCTACTCCCTCTTATTCTACTGGCTTTTGAAAGCCAATAGAATAGACTCTCTTGAATAGAGTCTAATTCTATTGGCTTTCAAAAGCCAATAGGAATTGTCCAGGCTATCTCTGCCCTGCTGAGCCCACCAAAAGTCCCAGTCTGCAAACGGGGCTGCAAGTTGTCTGCAGCGAAGGCGAGCTCTCCGGAAGTTTCCACCCCTCCCTACTGAGCAACTACTAAAAATGTAAGTAAAAGACGGCCAGGGGTGGGAGGTGGGAGGCCGGTGAGAGCAGGGAAGGCAGCTGGTGCGCGTGAGGCCCGGCAGGTGCCTTATCTCCCTTGGGCTGGGCCAGCTGGTGGCCCAGCCCGTGGTCGCCCTGCGCCATCACTGCCGCGGCCTCCCAGGAGCACCTGGGCCTGCCTGCCGCCGCCCCAAATGGGCGGCAGTGAAGGCAAGGTTAGCGGGGCAGCGGCGGGCGCAGGGAGAGTTTTTGGTGCATGTGGGGCCCGGCGGGGGGCTTACCTCCCTTGGGCTGGGCCAGCTGGTGGTCCAGCCTGTGGTCGCCCTTCGCCGTTGCTGCCGCGGCCGCCCAGGAGTGCCTGGGCCTGCCTGCCGCTGCTCCGAACAGGCGGCGGCCTACGCCTCGGCCGGCGCAGGGGGCAGCACCGTGCATGCGCGGTACAGGAGGTCGCACCGTGCATGCACAGTGCAGGAGGTAGCACCGCGCATGCGCGGTGCTTGACAGATCGGGGTCGCGACCTAAAAAAGGTTGAGAACCGCTACTCTAGATGTTCATGTCAAAACATGCCTTGAATTGTACCCTTTTAGATTAGTCACAGAGCCAATTTAAAAATGTCATGTTTTTGTGATGCCTTCCCATTGGTACATAGAATAGTCTATACATTCTGGTATAGAGATGTTTCCTGAGGATGGGATCTAGCATCAGTCCGAAAGCTCTGAAACCAAAACCTCTGATCTCGGTGACCGACCCAGGTTGGATCCTGGAACGTTATCTTGGGTCACTTATACTTGCCTTCTTTTGTGAGAAATTATTTGGTTTGAAAGTTATAGATCTTCCAGACAAGATGGAAAGGAATATAAATATAAGAAATTCTGAGATAATGGAATTGAAGAAGGATGGACTGAACTTTCTTGGCAAGAGAAATGCTGTGTTTTTAAGGAGAATTTTTCAACAATGGATACTACAGAGATATTTACAACAGAGATTTATGAACTCCAGACATGAGATGCAATTGTTGGGATAATTCCCAATTAAAAGCATCCCGATACGTTGCGCGACATCATGTGACGTCACAAGTTTGACATGTCTGGTATAGGGGAAAGGGAGAAAAGAAAGAAGATTTCCAACTCCTTTTGGTGCAGTAGAATAAGATAATAGCATCAAACATCAACTTTTTATTTTTACGTAATAGTATAAAGTAGCCATTTCTATAACAACAAACCTGTTTAATTGCTAAAACCCAAAATCAAAGATTCATTTTTTTCTACCTCAAGCACAAAGTCCAGAAGCAGTTTCCAAGTAGAAACAAAAAAAAAAATCTTTAATCAAAGCAGTTAATTTAGCCATCTGTATCAACTGTACAGCCATTAATCAATTATGGGAATCAAAGTGTTCTTCCATTTTTGTGCATAAACTAATCTTGTTATCATCAACATATATAACATCAAAGTTCCAAATTTTTTTCCAAGTCATTTTCCATTAAACCCAAATGAAATGTTTCTGGTTTTACAACTATATTCACTTTGAGAATCTTCTGTATTAAGATGTAAATCCTACTCCAATATTTCTTTGCTTTTTCCACTCTAAATGATAAAAGATTCTTTTTTTGTATTTGCAGACTATCTATGAACAAATTATAATAACAGATTGTTAACAGAGGGCCTTGAACTTGAACTTTCCAGTTGTTTAACCATTAACTGTTTTTTCTACACAAACACACACACACACACACACACACATACACACATATATATAATGTATGACAGATCAAATGAATTGAGAATAGAATAGAATAGAATAGAATAGAATAGAATAGAATAGAATAGAATAGAATAGAATAGAATAGAATAGAATAGAATAGAATAGAATGTACATATATATTAATGCCTATATTTACATTTACATTTTAATTTATAGACATTATGATGTTAGTTTTCTCTTGTGGCTCATGCCTTCCTGCCTCAGAAGGCCTTTAAATGTTTTGACAATGTTCACATATGTGACAGTCTCACTCTCATTATGAAATTAGCCACTTTCTCTCCTCCAGATCCTATGGGATCCCATGGAAAAAGGAGGAACTGACCCTGAGCGATGATATTTATTGTCCCCATGATATTTCATCCCATGGCTGGGAGCCCCAGAGCTCCATGAATACACAAATAGTATATTGCTTTTGTGTCTGAAGAACATCTCAACAAGGCAGGTCAGACTGATCCACTTCAAATATCTTGTGGCAAACATAGACGTTTGGACAGAGAAAGAAGACACTCATGGAAGATGTTAGTATTCATGGAGCTGCTGTTAATAGTAATGCTTCAAGTGGTGTGCAAGGATCCTAGCCTTCAATGTGACCTTGAGGAACCTCTTCCTATTCGTCACACATATCATCAGATTGGAGACATCAACATTGCTGGCATTATTTCTACATTGTACAGGTTTTCTGATCATATTGATTTCAGTCAACATCCTTCTCAAGCACTTCAGGATGGAACTGTGTAAGTACATCACCAATTCATTGTCAGATTCTAGACCATTCTTCTAAATCACACAATGCTTGAAATGTTTTTCTCTAATGACAAAAGCTCCTGAAAAGACACATCTTAAATAAGATGCCTAACTTTACTTTATGTGAAGTGAAATTTCAGCACCCACATAAAGTTGAAAGAGAGGTCAAATTTCCAATCATAAAAAACCATATCTAAATATTTATAACCATAGAGGAATGTATGGCTTTATTTATGAGGATGTAAGATTTGGGGGGGAGGGCATATTTCCCTTGATAACTTTTTCGTCTGGTATTTCTGCTACCAAAATTCAGCAATTTCCTTCGGGATATAAGCCATTCTTAAAAGCTGTGAATAAATAAAAAAGAAAACAAGTAACTCAAAGGGTGACTCATAACACCACTGGCTCTTTTAATGCCATCAGATTTCAGTGTTTCTATGTTTCTAGATATTGCACTGACACATTCCACTAACGGTGTTATACTGAAGAATTGAAGGTCCCATAATATAATATGATTGCCTGTCCTGATATAAGCTATTATGAAAAGCTGAGGATTGATACTGGACCTTTCTCATGTTTTCAGAAATAATGCTTCCAATTTCAAGCCAATTTTTGTCTTAAAAATAACTCCAGTTCCTGTAGAGTTTTATATGAACTAATGTTACACCACACATATTCCAGGATCTTAGCTGAATAATCAAAATATGGCACTAGAATACTTTCCACTAAATGTTTTGTATTTAAGGATTGTAGGTGCCATGATATGAAGCAGATCTTACTTCATCTGTTTTTTACAGAATATTTTTGCAGAATTACCAGCATGTTCTGACCTTAGCGTTTACTCTAAAAGAGATCAATGAAAATCAGCAGATCCTACCCAATGTCACACTGGGCTTCCATATTTTTAACAGTCATTTTGCTCCAAGCTGGACCTACTTCGCCTCAATGTTACTGCCTTTCACTCAGGGCAAATTCATCCCTAACTACAAGTGTGAGATCCCAAAACCTTTGGCTGCAGTGATTGGGACACCAGATATCTCTCTTCATATGGCAGCTATATTGTGCATCTACAAAGTTCCTCAGGTAAGATGTGCTGAAGATATTCATTATTATATTGCCATACCTCTCCAGAAGTCTCCATGCTTCTTTTTCTAAAAAAGGGAATAAAATTCAGATTCCTAGATATTATGTTTTGCTTGATAGGATTATCGTAGCAGCATGAGTAATCATAACTCTGAACAGACAGAGGATATTGGGCATAGAAAAACATTCCCCAATGCCAGACACTGAATTAAGAGTTGGAAGGGACCTTGGAGGTCCTCAAGATCAACCCCTACTCAAACAGGAAACTCTGAACTATTCTGTAAAAATGGCTGTCCAATCTCTTCTTAAAAACTTCCAGTGATGGAACATCCACAACCTCTGAAGGCAAGTTGTTCCACTGATTAATTGTTCTAAGTTGGTTCTCTCCTTGATAAATTTCCATCTACTGCTTTTTGTCCTGCCTTCAGGTGCTTTGGAGAATAGATTGACCCCCCTTCTTTAATTCTTGTCAACCTCCATGTATGGTGGGAGATCTTGGTTGATATTTCCAAATAAAGACAGCTAGTTGCATAATGTTTCAGTTTATAAGCTCAAGGGCACACGGAGACGCAAATGAATGTACACATTTTCAGAGGTTCACTTACACCTTCGTATTCACATATGTTTGTCTTCCTGCAGTTGACCTATGGTTCTGCTCCAGCCATGGATAAAGAGACTCAAGCAGTTTACTTCCAGCAAATGTTTCCAGATGAAGCCTATGAACATAAGGGCCTCATGCAGCTATTGAAATATTTAAGATGGATCTGGGTTGGAATTCTTGTAGTAAAGGGTGAGAAAGCAGAGAAATTTGTCCAGGAAGTAGTCCCTATCTTTTCTGAGTACAGCATCTGCACTGAGTTCATAGAAGAGTTACCAAATTTAGATTTCTATAATGATTTTACAGATTTTTTGGATGAAGGACTACAGATATACCATGTTCTCATGAACAGCACAGCCACTGTGATAATTCTATTTGGTGACATTTCTGCTATGACAGTTCTGCGAACTTACCTCCGGTTATCAGAAGTCGAGCATATACCAAAGAAGCAAAAGATCTGGCTTATAACTGCCCAGACAGATTATACTTCAATGTCCCTTCATAACACTTGGGACATCCATTTCCTACATGGTGCTTTATCCTTTGCAGTTCACAGGAAAGATATTCAAGACTTCCAGGAATTTCTTCGCAATCTAAGTCCAAACAATGACCACCATGATCATTTTCAAAAAGATTTCTGGGAACAGGCATTCGGTTGTTTCTTCCCTAATTCAAAAGCAGAGATATCTGAGAAAACCTGTACTGGACAGGAGAGAATTGAGACCCTTCCTACATCTGTGTTTGAAACACGCATCAGTGGCCAGAGTTACAATATTTAC
The DNA here is from genome assembly GCA_034064705.1 of Bothrops alternatus. Classification (NCBI taxonomy): domain Eukaryota; kingdom Metazoa; phylum Chordata; class Lepidosauria; order Squamata; family Viperidae; genus Bothrops; species Bothrops alternatus. The sequence continues at coordinate 636,712 of JARGCV010000074.1, read as the reverse complement.
AATGCAGTCTATGCTGTGGCACATGCTTTGCAATCTCTGTATTTATCCAAATCCAGGGAAACATCAATAATGAAAAAAGGAAGGAAACCATTTCATAATCAAATGTGGTGGCAGGTAAGAAACCATCAAGTTTCAAGATCTGTCCATAAACTTTAACAAACAATAGTCTTTGGGGCAATTGACCTTAGATCTAAAATTGAGATGTAGTATTGCATTACCCATTTGAAATACTTAGAATATGTTTCTGTCCATGGAATTAGAATCAGAATAGAGCTGGAAGGAATATGTATGGGGATGTGTATGGGGAATATGTATGGGGAATGTATGATAGATGAATGGACAGGCCTGCCGAGCTTGAGCGAGGCCAGGGACTGGGGGGATGCGGACTCTGGAGTCACGGAGGGTTGGAGTATACCGGTCATTCAGGGAAGAGGCAGATATGGCGGGAGCAGGAGGGTAGGCCGCACTCGGGGAACTCGGTCCTGCTGTCTCGTAGCAGTTCCTTGTTCTGGCCCTTCTGAAAAATCTAGCTCACCCCATGATCCTGGTGATGGGCATAGCTCGGGCCCTGGGCTCAGACTGTTGCTGTTCAACGCCAGGTCGGTTAACAATAAGGCCCCCCTCATTCATGACCTTGTCATGGATGAGGAGACCGACTTGGCGTGTGTGACTGAGACCTGGTTGGGCCCTGAGGGGGGTGTTCCTCTCTCGGGTATGTGCCCACCAGGTTATCAGGTATGGCACCAGCCGCGACCCCAGGGAAGGGGGGGGAGGAGTGGCTGTTTTGGCCCGGGAGAACCTCAGTCTACGCAGGCTCACTGTTTCCGATATTCCGGGTTGCGAGTCCATCTTTATGACGCTGGACCTAGGGGTTCAAGTGGGCTTATTGCTTACGTACCTGCCTCCCAGCTGCGTGGCATCAGCCCTGCCTGTGCTACTCGAGGAGGTTGCTGGGCTGGCGGTGGAGTTCCCCAGGCTTATGGTCTTGGGGGACTTTAATCTGCCATCGCTTGGCGAGTCCTCGGGATTGGCACAGGAGTTCATGGCCACCATGACAACCATGGACCTGACCCAAGTAGTGCAGGGCCCGACGCTTTTAGGAAGTTTCTCCTTAATTCCAATTTGCTTCTCTCCTTCATTAGTTTTCATCCATGGTTTCTTGTCCTGTATTCTGGTGCTTTGGAAAATAAGAGGATCTCCTCTTTGTGGCAGCCTCTTAAATACTGGAAGACTGCTATCATGTCCTTCTTTTCTCTAGACTAGCCAAACCCAAATCCTGCAACCGTTCCTCATATGTTTTACTTTCCAGGCTTTTCATCATATTATTTGCTCTTCTATGTATTAAGTGCCTGTCAAGCCCAAAACCTCTTGTTAACACACAATGATTCTTCCAAGCTGGTTTCTTTATTGTTTCACAGCTATAGACAAAACCTTGCAGAACTCAGAACTCTACTCTATGTATATACAATCTATCCTGTGAACTGTAAGAGAGGGTTACGGTCATCTTCTTTCTCCCACACATGTGGGTTGCCTTTTACTTCTCTGAAACGCATCTCCTCCATCCTGGGAATCCATCTTCTTTACTACGTTCCATCACTCTGCCATAAGTTCAGTCTTTAAGTTAATGGAAGAAGTGTTCCACACTCTCTACATGATATGCTGAAGTTGCTTTTTATTCTATTGTAGATGCTTTGTTTAGAATGTTTACATTTAGCAAGTTCTTTGATGATTGAAAGTATAATCGTACTCACATTTTTAGGATTTCCAGAAGAGGATCTTTCCATGCATTTATTTATTTATTTAGCATCTGGCATACAAAACGGGTGGAAACTAACCAAAGAGAGAAGCAACCTAGAACTAAGGAGAAACTTCCTGACATTTAGAACAATTAACCTCTGCTGGTCTACTTCACCTCACTTCGTGCTGTTTTGCCTCACATCTGGCCACATCCAGTGCCGGCTTCCATACTTTGCAAACATAAATGTAGCTATGTTTTTCTCAATGCAGTGGTACCTGTTTATCTGCTTGCAATATTGCATGCTTTTGAACTGCTGGGTGGGCAGGAGCTCACCCCATCTCACCATCATCTCACATTTCTGGCCATGTGTGGTAGAGGAAGGACTGGTCATTATATTGTGACATCCCTTTGAAAAAAAGATTCAGCATACGATTCCCACTTCTTCATAGACCAACTGGGAGTCACTTGCATTTCACCACCCACATATTCACGGCAACACATGCATAATTTTAGAGCAAATGAATGGAAATGAATGAGAACAGCCTTATATACTTCCAGGAACACAGTTCTAGGAGAAACAGAGAAGGGAATCAAGGCTGCTCTAATATCTCAGGACCTTAATAAAAAAACTGTACAAAGGCAAAATATTATTTTGAGCTTACAGTTTGTGAGAGATATGTACTCCTGTTTGATGAAAGAAGCATAGATTTCAAAATGGACATTTAAACCACCAAATCCAGCACCTACTTAATGCAGGATTTCAGATTCCAGCAGCTCCTGCAGATGTTGAATCTGCCTCTACTTGAATGCATCAAATAAAAGAAAGGGCATTTCTTGTTTCTATTTTTCTTTGTGTTTTCTATAACAGGTAGGTAGGCAGGCAGGCAGGCAGGCAGGCAGGCAGGCAGGCAGGCAGACAGACAGACAGACAGACAGATGGGAGAATTGTGATCATGTGACCACAGGAGTCCTGCAACAGCCTGAATTTCAAGGAAATCATAAGTACCACTCATTCTGCACCACTGCAAATCCAAATGGTAGCTGAAAGAGTGGCCATTAAAGGAGAACCACCTGTACTTAGGTGTTGCTATGCTGCCTCATTCATAAAGATCTCCAAGATACCATCAGCCAGAAAGGGTAGACCTGACTGAGAAACCAAGATAGTGTAGGTCCAGACTAATTTTATTGCAAGAGCTACAATAACAGAATCCTGCAAGTTTGAATGTCCTTACCCCTCCCTCACATTATCCTTAGATGAATGTGAAGGAAAAAATAGATCAAGGAAGCTACAGACCTGTCAGCCTGACCTCAATACCTGGGAAGTTTCTGGAAAAGATAATCAATCAATAAATCAGTGAACATCTAGATGCAAACAAAGTCATAATCAAAAGCCAACATGGGTTTGTCAAAAACAGATCATGCCAGACAAATCTTATTGCATTCTTTAACCAGGTGACAAAATTAGTGAACCAGAAGAATGCTGTGGATAAAATTTACTTGGAAATAATAATAATAATAATAATAATAATAATAATAATAATAATAATAATAATAATAATAATAATAATAATAATAATAATAATGTTGGAAGGGGACCTTGGAGGTCATCTTGTCCAACCCCCTGCTCAAGCAGGAAACTCTATACCATTTCGAACAAATGGCTGTCCAGTCTCTTCTTAAAAACTTCCAGGGTTGGAGCATTCACCGCTTCTGGAGGCAGGTTGTTCCACTGGTTAATTGTTCTAACTGTCAGGAAGTTTCTCCTTAGTTCTAAATTGCTTCTCTCCTTGATTAGTTTCCATCCGTTGCTTCTTGTCCTGCCTTCAGGCACTTTGGAAATAGCTTGACTCCCTCTTCTCTGGGGCAGCCCCTGAGATATTGGAAAACTGCTATCATGTCCCCCCTCGTCCTTCTCTTCATTAGACTAGACATATCCAATTCCAGCAGCCGTTCCTTAAATACTTTAGCCTCCAGTCCCCTAATCATCTTTGTTGCTCTTCTCTGTACTCTTTCTAGAGTACATTTTGATATTTATTCGTGCTTTTTTACCCAACCAAATAAATTTGTTAATCATTTTGTCTAATTCTTCGAAAAAAATTTCTTTAATTTTATTGGGACTGTCTGAAATAAATATAATAATTTTGGTAATATATTCATTTTAATCACAGAGATCCTTCCTCATAGTGATAATTGTAATTTTTCCCAAACCTCTAAATCTCTTTTAAATTTTAAATTTTTTTGTAATTGTCCTCTTTTATTAAGGAACATTTTATAGTAAGCCAAATTCCTAAGTATTTGATCTTTTTTACAATTTGCAGTCCCAAATCTTCTTCTAATTTCCTTTGCTGTTTTTCCGTTAAATTTTTTACTAACATTTTAGTCTTTTCTCTATTAATTTTTAATCCTGCCACTGTTCCATATTTTTCTATTTTGTTCATTAGAATATTTCCTCTTTCTAGTGGTTCCTCTATTTAAAAAAACCAAATCGTCCACAAATGCCTGCGTCTTATATTCTTCTGTCTTGACCTGTAATCCTTTTATCTCTTTAATAATTCTAATTTTTGTTAGTAGCACTTCTAAAGTCAAGATAAAAAGTAGAGGTGACATTGGACATCCCTGCCTTACTCCTTTATTTATTTCAAAGTTCTCTGTATTATCCCCATTAATTATCACTCTAGCCTTTTTTATCTTATAAATTGCCTTTATCATTTTCTCGAACTTCCCTCCAAATCTCATATCCTCAATCTGTTGGAACATAAACTGCCAATTAAGATTGTCAAATGCTTTCTGGGCATCTAAGAATATTAGTGCCATCTGTTTTTCAGGGTGTGCTTCATAACATTCTAAGACATTTAACATTGTTCTCGTGTTATTCCTAATTTGTCTTGTGGGTAAAAAACCATTTTGATCTGGATGTATTATATCATTTAATATTAATTTCAATCTTTCCACAATTATGGTGGTAAAAATTTTGTAATCTGTATTCAACAACGAGATTGGCCTATAATTTTTTATCTCTTTGGGGTCTGTACCTTCTTTTGGGATAAGGGATATATTAGCTTCTGTCCAGGAGTCTGGTAATTTGGTTTTCTCCAACACATCATTGTACATTTCTAATAATATCGTCTCAAAATCCTCATAAAGAGTCTTATACACCTCCTCTGGAAGTCCATCTGGCCCCGGGGGTTTTATTAATTCCATAGCTGTTATTTCCTTGTTCAATATTTCTCTCTGTCCTTCTTTTGATTCTGGCAAACCATTAACCTTTAAGTATTGTTTTATATTCTCCACATCTATTTCTTTTTTTTTTGTATAGTATAGTAACTCGAAATAATTCTGAATTATTTCTTTCTTTTTATCCATTTTATATTGCAACTCTCTGTTTTTGTCTTGTAATCCCTGAATGAATCTTTTTTCCTTCTCTTTTTTTAATTTGTAAGCGAGCCACCTCGCCGGCTTGTTTGCATGTTCGAAAAAATTTTGTTTTGCTATTTTCAATTCTCATGCATTTCCTCTTGGTCTATCATGTTTAGTTTATGTTTAGCCAAAACCATTTCCGCTTTAATCATTTCATCCGGGGGCTCCCTTGTAATTTGGATTCTAATTTTTTAATCTCCTCCTGAAGTATGTTTTGCATTTGCCTTTTCACCTTATTCTTTTTTGCTCTATAAGCTATCGCTATACCTCTCAAATATGCTTTAGCAATGTCCCAAATAATTTGTAATGATGTTTGTTGTTTTGTGTTTTCTTGAAAAAATAATTCCATTTCTTTTCTAATCCTTACAATAAATTCTTTTTCCTTTAAGATGTGGGAGTTCAATGTCCACTTTTTCCTTACTTTTTTCTGACCTTTCCAAACTATTTTCAGGGGGTTATGGTCGGCCCATGTATTTGACATTATTTCTATTATTTCTATATCTTGTCCTACCTCTTCATTCATCCATGCCATATCTAACCGAGACCAAGATTTATGCGGATTCGAAAAAAAAGTATATTCCTTTTTTGGGAGGGTACCATTTCCTCCATTGATCAGATAAATTAAATTCATGTGCCATCTCAAAAAATGTCCTTGGTAATATTTTCCGGTTTTTTTTATTTTTCATGTTGCTAATATAGTCTTTTTTTACATTCACTACCGCATTATAATCTCCTACTATACAAACATTTCCCTGTCCAATGTCTATAAGGTTTTCATGTAATTTATTATAGAATTCTTTTTGATTCTCATTTGGTGCATAAATTGTTACCAACAGCGACATGGTTCCATCTGTGTCTTGATATTTCAGTTTAGCTTTAATTTCTTTCCTAATATAAACCGCTATTCCCCTCTGTTTTTGTTCCGCTAGTGCTGTATATAATACTCCTAATTTCAGAAATTCCATATTTAATATTACACTCTGTTTCTCTGTCCCTAGCATTCCTTCTAATGTTCACATCTTGCCGCCTTGAGCGCCACCTGATAAGTCTTAATATAAGATCTTAATAGTGTTCGATCAGATTCAGATTTACTTTTCCTCCATCGCTTTTCTAGGCATCTCTTCTGGTGCTTCATCCCCCTGAGTTCCTCAGTAAACCAAGGAGATCTCCTTGGTCTGCTACCACAGAGAGGTCGCAGCGGCGCAATCTGGTCAAGCGCCCCCTTCGCAGCCATATTCCAGGCCGTAACCAGGGACTCTGCCGAACTGTGTATTTCCCCAAGCGTCCTCTGAAAACTTTCTGGGTCCATCAGACGTCTGGGGTGGAACCACCTAATTGGTTCCACCTCCCTGCAGGGGAGGATTGGAGCCTTAAAAACAAGCCATAGCAGAAAATGGTCTAACCATGACAAAGGCAAAATATCTAAGCCCCATAAATTCAGATCATTGCTCAACTGTTCTGAGAGGAATACCATGTCGGGAGTGTGTCCCCTCTCGTGAGTCGGACCCTGAACTACTTGAGTCAGGTTCATTGTTGCCATGGTGGCCATGAACTCCTGCGCCAACCCAGAGGATTCGCCGAGCGACGGTACATTTAAGTCCCCCAAGACAATAAGCCTGGGGAACTCAACCGCCAGCCCAGCAACCTCCTCAAGTAGCGCAGGCAGGGCTGTTGACACGCAGCCGGGAGGCAGGTACGCGAGCAACAAGCCCACCTGAACCCCTAGGTCCAACTTCACAAGGAGCAACTCACAACCCGCAATCTCAGAAACAGCGAGCCTGCGTAGGCTAAAGGTCTTCTTGGCTATAATAGCCACTCCTCCCCCCTTCCCTGGGGTCGTGGCTGATGCCATACCTGAAACCCAGCTTGGCACATTTCAGAGAGAGGAACTCCTCCCTCCGGGCCCTGCCAGGTCTCGGTCACACATGCGAGGTCGGCCTCCTCCTCCAGGAAAAGATCATGGATGAGGGGGGCTTTATTTACAACCGACCTGGCATTGAGTAGCAACAGCCTGAGCCCAGGGTCCGGATTTCGCCCATCACCAGTACTTCGGGATGAACTCACAGGGTCGGAGCAAGGGATCGCTTTTAGACAGCGAGCTCTTGTTCCCCAGGAATGGCCTACCCTGTGGCTCCCGCCATATCTGCCTCTCCCCAGCAAGACTGGTATACTTTGGCCCTCTGTTGGATTGCAGCTGCAATAATTAAAAATTTTAGAATGGCTACAGCAACTATAAGTCTCTTCCAAGTAAGAATAGTATTAACCTTTTATAGCCTTATATATGTTATTTCTCATATATTTATTAAGACGTCATCTGTCCTAAGAGGTTTTAGCAATTAAACTGTTAAAATTCTTCTTCTTTTTCTTCTTTTTTTGCAATTCCATGTGAATTTTATTTCGGTAATCTGATATTTTACCTCTACCTCTATATCGGAATGATTGTAATGTTACTTGTTTGATTCTGGCCTATAACTAAAATGAAAGTTTTTATATTTTCTTTATTTAAACATCCATATCTATGTTTTGAACATATAAATTATTTCTCCTTCCCTCTCTCCTTATCTCTATTTGTCCCTCTCTGTCTGTCCCTGTATTTCAGGTTCATTCTTTTCTGAGAAGTGTCAGATTCAACAACAGTGTTGGTGAGAAGATCTCCTTTGATGAAAATGGAAAATTCATTGGTGGATATGATATTATCAACTGGGTCACATTCCCAAACCAATCCTTCACTAGGGTCCAAGTTGGAATGGTAGATCCCACGGTTCTAGCAGACAAATTCTTCAATATTGCTATAGATTCCATCACTTGGCCAGGAGGTTTTAATCAGGTTAGCTGTCTGAATCTAGCTTAGTCTGCCTTCATTTATATAGTGTAAAATTTTCTTTATGGATGAAAGTCTTAGAGCCTCCTCTCTGAAATAGCCTAAATATCAATGTTCTAAGGTAGGAAAAATATCTATATGAATGTTTACTTTTCTAATAGTTGGTATATAGGACATTGTACTGATTGCTTTGGCCCTCTCTTACTCAAAATTAAAAATTTGAGAAAACCCTCTTTAACCAGCACAAAAATTGTCTTTGGAGACTGGGGTTGATGGATGTAGAAAAACATTGATACCAATAATTGTATATATTTAATAATTATTATTTCAAACCAGTTAGATCTCAAAATGATGCAATAACATTACTTCTGCTTATCAATCCATTTTTATGCAGTTGATTCCATAGTAAGAATGTCTCTTCTTTTTCTTCCGTAACTTAAAATACTCGTTTTTGTTCATTGATAGGCATTACCTTTATCTCAGTGTAATGATCCTTGTGAGACAGGATACAGCAAGGAAAAGATAGAAGGGGAGTCTTTTTGCTGCTATGCTTGCCGCCGGTGTCCAGAGGGGAAAATATCAAAAATGAAGGGTAAGAATTTTCCAGATAAAATGGGACAAAGCCATGAGGGTACAACACTGTCTATAATCCACTATATCAATTCCACTGTGTTCTTTTTCAGATGTAGATGACTGCTCTCCATGTCCAGAAGATCAATATCCAAATCCTGACAAAAATATGTGCATTCCAAAGCGGATCACCTTTTTGTCCTATGAAGAACCCTTGGGGATCAGTCTGACCGTTCTTTCTCTTTGCTTTTCTTTAATGACAACTTTGGTAATTACAATCTTCATGAAAAACAAAGACACTCCCATTGTCAAAGCCAACAACCGGAATCTCACCTACATCCTCCTAGTTTCTCTCCTCCTCTCTTTCCTTTGCGTCTTTCTTTTTATTGGGAGACCCAACACAATTGTGTGTCTTCTTCGACAACCAGCTTTTGGTCTCATCTTTTCTGTGGCAGTTTCTTGTATCTTGGCCAAAACCTTTGTTGTGGTTCTAGCATTCATGGCCACCAAACCTGGTTCCAGATTGAGGAAATGGGTGGGGGGAAGAATGGTCAGTTTTATTCTTCTATCCTGTTCCCTTGTTCAAATGTGTGTTTGTGTTGTGTGGCTGATAATGTCCCCACCATACCCAGATTTTGATGCACACTCAATGTCTGAAGAACTCATCATGGAATGCAATGAAGACACAGTCATGTTCTACTGTGTTTTGGGCTTCATGGGTTTTCTTGCTCTGGTAAGCTTCTCTGCTGCTTTTCTAGCTAGGAAGTTACCCGATAGTTTCAATGAAGCCAAATTCATCACCTTCAGCATGTTGGTCTTCTGCAATGTTTGGCTATGCTTTATTCCAACCTATCTAAGCACAAGGGGAAAATATACCTTGGCTGTGGAGATCTTCTCCATGATCTCCTCCAGTGCTGGCTTATTGGTGTGCATCTTCCTTCCCAAGTGTTTTATCATTGTGATGAGACCCAAATTGAATGATAAGCATCAACTCATGAAAAGACAGTTTTAACAAACCTGTCCATTTTCCATATTTAAGCCAGCAATTGCAGTAAGATTTTCCTTCTATATCAGGGCTTTTCAATCGGTGGTACGCGTACTATTGGTGGTACACGACCACCTGGCTGGTGGTATGCGGCATTGCCTAACCCTACCAAACATGCCCTGCAGGAGGGTGCACGAAGAGCGCAGACACAGAGCAAGGCCCCTCCCTCCACAGGGACTCATTGTGCAGCAACCAGATTGACTTCTTCTCGTGCATGCAGGTCAGCGGGATCCGTATCACCCTTCCCCTCCCTCTTCTTACTTCACAACAAGTGTTAACATGATAATGGACAGAGCTGTCCACTCCCTCGGAAGGAAGGGGTTTGAGACTACAGGATTTGAGACCGCTTGCTTCGCGGCCCTGAGCGCCAACATCACAACCGCCCCTCCTTGTTTTCCCCCTTCTCTGTCTCTCTCTGTTGTGGCCTCACTCTCTCCCATCTTCTTTTTCTCCCCCCCCCCCGTGAGCTTGTGATACCCCTCACAGGCATTACATTGCCTCCCGGAGGACTCTTCCCATGGCAGCAAGCAAAGCCAACTAAACGCTGGTGTGGAGGGCGAAATGCACCTGCCTGACTCCCTCCCCCTAGTTTTGCAGCATTTAACCCTTCCCCATTTCCTTAATGCAGAGCCTGCCCACCTGCCCGCCCACCAGTTTCTCCTTCCATTTCCTGTATTGCAGGCTTAACGTCTGAAACAGCCAGGCTCTTGGCTGACTGATCACCTTTCTCCCCCCCCTCATCTTTTCGGGAGATGCGCCTGTGCAGCAGGCTTTCCCTTCTGTTAGTTATCGGAGGTTTGAAAGGCAAGCTACTCCCAGAGCATAAAAGTAGAAAGTCCAAACGGCGAGAGTGACGCAGCTCTCCGACTCTCTGCTTCAGGCTGAAACAGTCTCAAAGGTGGGGACCGGAGATTACTTCACCCGAAGGAAGGATGACATGGTGGTGATGGGGGTTTGTCTCCCTTCCATTGGAGGAGGGAGAAAAGCATCACTCTCCACGCTTGCTTTCTTTTTTACTTCTCAGCTTCATATGTTTCTGCCGTACCTCCTCGGCACTCCCACTCCCTGGAACGGGGCAAGCAGAAGAAAGCTTGACTAAGCTATGCAAAGAAAAGCCATGGAGCCACGAGCTAAGATCATAGGCAGGCCGGGGAAGGGGGTGAAGAAGAGGAAGGGGATTGGGAGAGAGGAAATGCCAAGCTTGTCCTTGCTTCTCCTAAGGACCTCCTGCGCCACCTCGCAGGAACACCTGGTTTCAGATTTACGCCACAAAAGTTTTTCTCGTGCAGAGGAGAGAGGAAAAACAATTGCGGAACACTCGGGATCCCTTGCAAGGCACCATGTACCTTGATGCTTATTTCCTAATGCCTTCCCCCCGTATTTTCTGCTCCACCCCGAATTTGCCTCCCTTCCACTCTCGTTACACAGCCATCTATGGTCTTAATACAGCCCTCAGTCTGTCTCATTTTCAACACCCCCTAAAATTCTTCATTCAGAGTCGACGGTCTGACATAACTTCCCTCCTCGGATGGGAAAGAAAGAATCTCTCCCGTCCGTGTCCCTTCCCCCCCCCTCTTCAAGCGAAAACACGAGGTTGCAGACAACTAAGTCAGCTGGTGCAGGAAGCCCTGGAATGGCCAGTCCGAGGCACCTGGTTGCAGTCCTAGAAGGCGGTGGCAAGAGAAAGAAGTTGTTCAAACTTCAAGCTAGCTACTGGACACCTATTCACACTTTTTTTCCCTTTTTTTATTTTGAGTACCTCTCTGCCAACCTTCCCCATATGTAAAAGAAAAAATATTCCGCCCAAGCATAACTTTTAAGGATTTTAAGGATCTTTGAGAGGAAGAGATGGAGAGAGAAATAGAGAGAGGGAGAGAAAGAGGGAAAGAGAAATAGAGAGAGGGAGAGAGAAAGAGAGAGGGAGAGAGAGGGAGAGAGACCGAGAAGGAGAGAGAGAAAGAGAAAGAGGGTTAGGGAGAGAGAAAGAGAGAAGAGGGAGAAAGAGGGAGAGAGAAAAAGAGGGAGAGAGAAAAAAAGAGAGAGAAAGGGAGACAGGGAGAAAGAGAGAGAGAGAGACAGAAGGAGGGAGAGGGAGAGAGAAAGAAAGGGAGACAGAGGGAGAGAAATAGAGGGAGAGAGAAAGAGAGACAGGGAGGGATAAAGAAAGGGAGAGAGGAAAAGAGAAAGGGAGAGAGAGAGAAAGAGGGAGAGGGAGAGAGAAAGAAAGAGGGAGAGAGATTAAATTAGTAACATGGTTGTTCAGTGAATCTGGTTTCCCCACTAACTTTGCTTGTCACAAGGTTCCAAAAGGTGATCACATGACCCTGGAACAATGTGACCATCATAAATAAGAATCGGTTGCCAAGCACCCAAATGTAAATCACATGCCCCTGGGGATGCTGCAATGGTCATAAGTCACTTTTTTCAGTGTCGCTGTAACTTTGAACAGTCATTAAGCAAACTGTTGTAAGTTGAGGACTACCTGTACTTTATCACTTTTTTCCATTTTTTTTTTTGTCATCAAGCTTTTGACACCTTGCTGGGTGACTGGTGGTATTCGAATGTTTCCATATTCTAAAGGTGGTACAATCGGTGAAAAGGTTGAAAAGCCCTGTTCTACATTGCCGTGTCCCCTGAAATTTATATAGCTCAGAACTTTTCTTCCTTCTAGAAAGGGGACTATAAAAGCATACAGATAGACAAATATCCCAAAGGTGCTTCTTCATGAGACAACTGGACTTTCCATACCCATTTGCACTGGATGACAGAGAATCTCCATAGACACATAAAAAAATATAATGTACACATTTCATTGTGTGATAGACAGCTCTGACTAAATATATAGATTAAATATGAATTGTCAATTTATATTGAATGGTCATCTTAATTCATATACACACTACAGTGTGAAAAAGAAGTGGACTTAAATACAAATGACCTTTTCATTTAAAAAGGTAGGGCTTATGAATTGTTTCTGAAGCATGCAAACATTGTCAGTTTTCTAGATCACATAATGGGCTAAATTCAAAAGATCTTTCAGCTGGATATATATGGCTTCTCCTCAGTAGCAAAGGCCAATGAAATCTCTGGCACAAAAATAATCCAAATAAATTCCATCAAAAGTCCAATACATGCTAGTATCCAATTTAAATAATTTCTAGGAAATTCAATGAAGTATGATGACTGTGTAGAACAGCACATTCAGAGAGAGACACAGTGCAGGAAGCAAATTGTAGCAGGCATCGGACATAGAAGCCATAAAAGAAGCAAAAGGTTACATTGTAGCAAATAGAGGAAGGAAAAGCAATAACCCCGCAAGGACATTCCCCCTTCCCCTTGGGAGTATGGCAGAACCCAGGGAAAGGTGAGATTTGTTTTTAGGTCAGAAGAAATAGGTAGAAATGAAATAGGAATGGGTTCTGACAAGCTGTATATATGTACCTTCTCAGTAGTAAAGGCCAATGAAATTTCTGGCACAAATATAATCCAAATAAATTCCATCAAATGTCCAATATGTACTAGTATCCAATTTAAATAATTTCTAGGAAATTCAAACAAGTATGATGATTGTGTACAACAGCACATTCCATAGTCATAAGCCGAACAGAATACCTAGCACTTGAATGAGAGGCACACAATGATTCTCACCTCAATGGGATGGCCATGGATCTATCCCAGATCACCCGAGGCCCGACTCTGGATAATGGTCATATTCTAGATATGATTTTCTTTTCAGAGCAGCAGTCATCTGCTGGGGGAATCTGTCATTATTCCCTCTCATGGCTAGACCACATCCTGGTGGCTGTGAGAATTTCCAATGCTCACCCCTTCTGCAGCAAGGTAGGACTTATATGAATATAAGCAACTGATGGATCTACATGGGTTTCAGAAGGAGCTGGGAGATATCTTGGGGATTCTGCTGTATGGCCCTGTGGAAGTTTTTGAAACAAATGGACAATCCCCTGTGGAGGTTTTTTTTACAAATAAAATCAGAAAGCAGGCAAGACCCTGGACAAGATCATGCCTATATAACCTCTGGTCCATCAGTCCTGAAACTCCCCTTGGTGTACATAGGAGGTGAGGATGCTTTAAAAAAGGCCCAAAAGATGGTGCAGGGAGACTGAAGGAAAACTAAGAATGATGTGACATGGTTGCACTGGGTGAGATTATCCAAAGCCTTTGGAATGAGATATCATCAGCTTCTTCAGTTCTAATCAGTGAGTTTTTAATAGTTTTTAATATCTGTTTCATCAGTTCCATCCAGCTGGTCTTCATTTTGTTGACATCGCATTAAACAATGATGGACTATTTTTATGATACATGCCTTAAGAATATGTGTAATTCCAGTATGCACAGGAAAATTTCTTTCTAAAAGAAGAAATATCATGGATTACACTGATGGTTTCAACCAATGCTTTTTTTTTTGTCATAAAACTCAGTGGAATAGAGTTCCGGCAACTTTTTTTGACAGATTTTCCAAGTTTTAAAAGTAACTTTTGAAAATTTGATGTTAGGTGCACATGAACTTGAATCGCCCTGTCAAACATATCAAGTCAGCGGCAAAGTGATGAGGGGGGACATGACACCAGTGTTCCAATATTTAAGAGGCTGCCACAAAGAAGAGAGAGTCAAGCTATTCTCCAAAGCACCTGAAAGCAAGACAAGAAGCAATGGATGGAAACTAACCAAAGAGAGAAGCAGCCTAGACCTAAGGAGAAACTTCCTGACAGTTAGAACAATTAATCAGTGGAACAACCTGCCTCCAGAAGCTGTGAATGTTCCAAGTCTTTGAGAAGAGACTGGACAGCCATTTGTCTGAAATGGTATAGGGTTTCCTGCCTGAGCAGGGCGTTGGACTAGATGACCTCCAAGGCCCCTTCCAATATTATTATTATTATTATTATTGCTAATGATATTAATGATATTATTATTATTATTATTATTAAAATCATTAAAACGGTGCTTGTGTGTCAATTCCAATGCATGTGTACTTTGTCCGGCTGGGTCATTGCTGAGCTTGTGATTGGTCATTTGGTCACGCGCTGAGTGCTTATGTTTTATTACACAACTGACGTGTGTGGGTGTGTGTAGAATAGAATTGACTACGTGCGAAAGGTAAATAAAAGATTAACAAGATGTGAATTCCCATCTTTTTTGTTACAAAAAAACACTGGTTTCAACTAATGAAAATACTAATTTTAATACAAAGATTGGATTCAACATTGGGCATCTGACAGAACTGACAATGACAGGGCTTAATCATCATATTGCAATCACCTCCAATAATATTATGTATCTTAGTTATAAGTGACCCCTTAGCTGATTCAGAAACAGTTTTATATCAAATTGTCATCTTACTCTCACACAGCACCTTTATCAAGTGTTTCTTTGGAGTTTGAGGCTGCCATATTATCCTCAAATGCAGGACTGTGTTTAAACTATTGAAATTCACAATCACCTGCAGACACTAATGTTAACAGTGCCCACTCAGAATGACAAACCTAGGACAAATGTGAACATGTGCTGAACATGCCTGTGTCAATTGTGCATGGGCAGAATACATGCATGCACAGCATGTCTCTGACATTTCTGTACCCATTCTTTGGATGTTCATGTCAAAAAATGCCTTGAATAGTACCCTTTTAGATTAGTTACCAAGCCATTTTAAAAATGTCTAGGAATAGAATAGAATAGAATAGAATAGAATAGAATAGAATAGAATAGAATAGAATAGAATAGAATAGAATAGAATAGAATAGAATAGAATTTAGGAATAGGATACAGTAGAAATTAGGAATAGAATAGAATAAAATAGAAATTAGGAATAGAATAGCATAGAAATTAGAATAGAATAGAATAGAATAGAATAGAATAGAATAGAATAGAATAGAATAGAATAGAATAGAATAGAATAGAATAGAATAGAATAGAATAGAATTTATGTATATATTAATGTCTATATTTACATTTGTGTTTTCATTTATGAATAGAATAGAATAGAATAGAATAGAATAGAATAGAATAGAATAGAATAGAATAGAATAGAATAGAATAGAATAGAATAGAATAGAATTTAGGAATAGAATAGAATAGAATAGAATAGAATAGAATAGAATAGAATAGAATAGAATAGAATAGAATAGAATTTAGGAAAAGAATAGAATAGAATAGCAACAGTGAAAATGAATATCTTACCAAAAATACTCTTTTTATTTCAAATGATACTGTAAGGCTGGGAAAAGCCTTTTTTGATGAAATTTATCTGGCAAGGGAAAAAAAGCTGTGGTATGGGAAGAATAAAATACATAGATACTTTGAAAACCATTTTATAAGAAATGCACTTCTTTCAGAATGGGAAAGAATAAAAGAAAAAAATTACATTAAGATACCCGAATGGCTTTCAACAAGGGAAGCTTTTGCTTATCCAAATTTAATTTACTTGATAAAGTTGTGACTTATAAAAATATTTTGGATAATGAAGGAAAATTGAAAGACAGATAAGAATTACAAGAACAAGTTATTGATTTAGCATGATGGCCATATCTGCAAATTCAAAACGAGATATGAAAAAGATGTTAAAACAACTGGATTTTATAAAGAACAGACAGACTTTGATCAGATACTGTTAAAAACAGATTAAAAGTTGATTAAGAAATTCTATGGATTTCTGTTAAATTTAAAGATGGAGAGAGAACAAGTAAAAGAAACAATGATAAAATGGGTGAAGAATTTTGGATATAATATAGAATTAGAAGATTGGCAAAAGTTATGGGAAAGAAATGTTAAATTAACTAAAATAGTGCCATATAAGGAAAATGTATATAAAATGTTTTACAGATGGCATATGACACCAGTGAGATTAGCAAAAATGTTTAAAAGTACTTCAAACAATTGTTGGAAATGTGAACAGAGACCAGATACTTATTATTGTGTCTGGTGGACATGCCCTAAAGCAAAAAGATTTTGGGTTAAAATACATTTATGGTTGGAGAAAATGACTAAAAAAAACAAATAGACTTTAAGTCAGAATTATTTTTGTTAGGAATAATAGCAGCTAATTATGAGAAAGATTGTAGATATCTAAAACTACACCTATTAACAGCAGCAAGAATGGTATTTGCCCAACATTGGAAAAAATGAAAACTTACCAACTGAAGAAGTACTAATTAAGAAAATTCTAGAGTGTGCAGAAATGGATAGATTGCCTCTAAAGATAAAGGAGAAAGAAGACTCAATGTACTTTAGAACATGGGAAATTTCTTATCAATGGCTAGAAAAATGAGTCAGAGAGAAAGGAATGTGATATGTAATTCTGAATTTATATTAGTAAGAAGAAGGCTATTGAGGGATGAATTAACATATTGTTTATGATAATTAACTATATCTATTATTGTAGTTAAATACATGTACCCAGACATTATGCTGTTTGCCAAATAATGAAAATGTTATTTGGAAAAACCCCAACCCCAACCCTAAACCTAACCCTAACCAAAACCCCAACCCTAATCCCGACTCTATTTTAACCCTAACCCCATAAAAACTAGTAAAATCTACACACAAAAAAAAAGAATGACAAACCTAGGACAAGTCTGAACATATGCTGAACATGCCTGGCACAATCTTGTTCGGACAGAATTCATGCATGCACAGCATCACATCTCTCACATATCTGTACCCATTCTCT
Organism: Bothrops alternatus; assembly: GCA_034064705.1. Lineage (NCBI taxonomy): Eukaryota > Metazoa > Chordata > Lepidosauria > Squamata > Viperidae > Bothrops > Bothrops alternatus. The sequence continues at coordinate 619,437 of JARGCV010000074.1, read as the reverse complement.
AGATCAGCGGTTCTCAACCTGTGGGTCGTGACCCCATTTGGGGTCGAATGCCCATTTCACGGGGGTCGCCAAACAACGCAGTCCACCATTTTTTTCCCTTTTCCTTAGCTGTGCTACTCCCTCTTATTCTACTGGCTTTTGAAAGCCAATAGAATAGACTCTCTTGAATAGAGTCTAATTCTATTGGCTTTCAAAAGCCAATAGGAATTGTCCAGGCTGTCTCTGCCCTGCTGAGCCTGCCAAAAGTCCCAGTCTGCAAACGGGGCTGCAAGTTGTCTGCAGCGAAGGCGAGCTCTCCGGAAGTTTCCACCCCTCCCTCCTGAGCAACTACTAAAAATGTAAGTAAAAGAGGCCCAGGGGTGGGAGGTGGGAGGCTGGCGGATGCAGGGAAGGCAGCTGGTGCGCGTGGGGCCCGGCAGGTGCCTTACCTCCCTTGGGCTGGGCCAGCTGGTGGCCCAGCCCGTGGTCGCCCTGCGCCATCACTGCCGCGGCCTCCCAGGAGCACCTGGGCCTGCCTGCCGCTGCCCCAAATGGGCGGCAGTGAAGGCAAGGCTAGCGGGGCAGCGGCGGGCGCAGGGAGAGTTTTTGGCACATGTGGGGCCCGGCGGGTGGCTTACCTCACTTGGGCTGGGCCAGCTGGTGGCCCAGCCTGTGGTCGCCCTGCGCCGTCGCTGCCGCGGCCACCCAGGAGTGCCTGGGCCTGCCTGCCGCCGCCCCAAACAGGCGGAGGCCTACGCCTCGGCCTGCGCAGGGGGCAGCACCGTGCATGTTCAGTACAGGAGGTCGCACCGCGCATGCACAGTGCAGCAGGTAGCACCGCGCATGCGCTGTGCTTGACAGATCAGGGGTCGTGACCTAAAAAAGGTTGAGAACAGCTGCTGTAGATGTTCATGTCAAAACATGCCTTGAATTGTACCCTTTTAGATTAGTCACAGAGCCAATTTTAAAATGTCATGTTTTTGTGATGCCTTCCCATTGGTACATAGAATAGTCTATACATTCTGGTATAGAGATGTTTCCTGAGGATGGGATCTAGCATCAGTCCGAAAGCTCTGAAACCAAAACCTCTGATCTCGGTGACCAACCCAGGTTGGATCCTGGAACGTTATCTTGGGTCACTTATACTTGCCTTCTTTTGTGAGAAATTATTTGGTTTGAAAGTTATAGATCTTCCAGACAAGATGGAAAGGAATATAAATATAAGAAATTCTGAGATAATGGAATTGAAGAAGGATGGACTGAACTTTCTTGGCAAGAGAAATGCTGTGTTTTTAAGGAAAATTTTTCAACAATGGAAACTACAGAGATATTTACAACAGAGATTTATGACATGAGATGCAATTGTTGGGATAATTCCCAATTAAAAATCTAAGGAAAGATTTCACTATGAAGAACCGAAAGAGAGAATTTGATCCTGGCCAGATCAGAAATAATGATTTGTGGTAGATAAGAAACCATTATAATATGATTTATAATATATATGATTTATAATATAAAATACAAAACTACAGAAGAAAATAGAAGTAAAATAGAGGAGGGAGAAGGGAAAGGAATAGTATAGGGCAGGGGTGTCAAACTGCCAGCCTGCGGGCCAGATGCATCATCCAGAAATCACGCCCATCCCACTGCCGGCAATGGCAAAAGCATCCCGATACGTTGCGCGACATCACGTGCCGTCACAAGTTTGACATGTCTGGTATAGGGGAAAGGGAGAAAAGAAAGAAAAGCACTGATTTCCAACTCCTTTTGGTGCAGTAGAATAAGATAATAGCATCAAACATCAACTTTTTATTTTTATGTAATAGTATAAAGTAGCCATTTCTATAACAACAAACCTGTTTAATCGCTAAAACCCAAAATCAAAGATTCATTTTTTTCTACCTCAAGCACAAAGTCCAGAAGCAGTTTCCAAGTAGAAACAAAAAAAAATTTCTTTA